>JASFDF010000011.1:0-173232 GCA_036937115.1 Nidularia sp. FH-822889
TGGAAATACAATTATATTGCGTGCATACTACAACAGCGCCGTACACGCCACTATACCGGCGGTTTGTTACTTTGACAACAGGATGCTAGAACTCTTGGCTGCCGTTTCGTCTCTTGAACAGCCCCTCTTATGTTGGACAAACCCTCGCGAAAATCACCGTTACCTATATTGGATGCAAACTTGAAGATACAACTATTGGACACACTGCAGAGTATGCTATTCATGCTCTCACTGTGTGTTGCTCGAAGGCTGATTAAGCAGATGGAAATCCTGGCATAGAAATCCTGTCTCTCGTTCTCCAAGAGGTCCACGATCCCAGATTTTTCCGGAATGTTTGCCTAGTAAGAAACCATATTCTCCTGTCTATCGCGAAACTTCTTGTGTTACGGGACGTCGAATGGAAATGGAACGCGTCACTTCCTACTCTTAAAGAGGAAAACATGTATAAGGCCAAGTTTCTCGCGTTCTGCTCAGATGCAGCTAGGTGGAAGCAGTCCGATGTCTACGCTTCACTGTCTACGTCGACTTCGACAGTGACTTAGAACTTTTCAACCATGTCTTTCAAACTACGCTCCCTAAGTTCACCAATGTAACTCACATCGATATAAATCTCCTTGGAGCTACGTTTGACGGATCTGCGTGGCCACAATCGTGCGATAACTTCCTGCTATGAAGAGTCTGAAAGTCACTGGCTGCGGTGCCAGCAACGAAAATGATTTAGAAGGATACGACGTTTTCCCTTATATGAAATATTCTGCCCTATAGTATTGCGATGCCAACTTGCTCGATTTATAGAATTATGGTCCAAACGTCGAAGCCCTGGATTTGAAACTAGGAGACAATGGCGCCTATTGGTGCAATCAGGCAAAAACTGAGGAATGGAAAGGTGAGTTTTGAGCAATCTGTTTCTTTAGTTTTTCTTCATGACCGAGTATCATTCAGAGAACGTTGTTGATACTGGTGGAGTTAGTATGTGTCAATGCTTCGGTAATAATGGATCGGGTAATGACGATGAAACCAATGGAGGCATGGAAAATCCCGTGAAGCTGAATATGCATTGTGGATGTGCTTAGAATAGCATACACTACAACGGAGCAAGTGATGTGTCGTCTATTTTCTGGGTCTGTAGCTCAATCTTGATCGCTCAGGGTATTTATTTATGACTTAATTCAATCAATTTCTAGGACACTGGACTTCCCCGCCTCGAGTAGGCGGTCCTCAATCAAAGATTTTCGGTCGGCTCTCTGCCCCTAATCTTCATAGATTATAGATCGGTTTGAGACACGAGACAGACTCAAGTGACAATGCTTTGGATGACGAAGACGAGGACGACTTTGATCCTGATGATACTGGAAGCGACGACGATGGCGAGCCCCTGTCGCTTTCCAAGTTTCCGCTATTAGAGGAATTCTAGGGACCGGGCCACGAAGGCCTTGTTGATATATCTGTAAGCAGCTCCGTTATATTGTTTGCTCGCCTATTTAATTTCTTTAATTAACCTTATTGTTTCAAGGAATACACTATTCTCCGTCGTGTTTACCTCAACAAACCTCAAGACATCGCATCCGTCGACTTTTTGGAACTTGCGCGCGTCACTATGCCGAGACTTTTCCCGCCTTTGAATCCGTCTCCTGGGTCGGATTTCAAACCCTGCGCGTTTCTAGATACGCTAACGGCGATCTTTCTGATGTCTCCGAGCAATTCTGGGAGGCATCTCGATGGTTGAGCCTCAGACGAATAGGCGAGTGATAGGAGCAAGCTTGATTCGTCCATGTGTTCTCCTGAATACTGCTGTCATGGCTTTTACAAAATCATTCAAGTTTCACTGGTGTCAATATGCTGTTTGACCTAAACAGCAGTTATGATAACTGTTTTGAAAACTGGGAGGTCTAGAAGTCAGATATCATGGATCCAAGGGGCAGAAGGCATAATATTCAGGAACCTTTGGGCTCGACACACGATGTACATTGTATATGAGCTAAGTTGCCCAAGAACGAATGATACAATCAAGTGGTAAGTATGGAGGCCCTAAAACAATTATTCGAGAGTACCGACGTCGCAGCTACGGTTACGGGTTCGGTACTTGCGAAGCAGTAGCTGACCGTGGTATCGTGGGCATAAAAGATCGACTGTCAAAGAAAAAATCAGAAGTAAAGCAAAAGCCATATACTCTCAAGACCTACCGATTGAGCACCAGACCTTTTAGTGCTCGAATCTCCCTCTTCATATCCTCTTCCACAGGATTATCTATCTTACTGCCGGATAAGCCGAGCCCACTTGGAGGTGGACGGTATGGAAGGTACACTTGCGTGCTAATATACCCTGTGAAGTCCGACAGCGATTGAAGGGTGTGTTGGAAGGGGCTTGTCTTGGCCTTCGGCACCCTCGGAAGGGAAGCGGAAAGCGCATCGAGAGACTTAACCAGGGAAGAAGGAGCAATCACTTCAGGGGCAGTATATGCCCAACGTGTCGGTGTTGGAGGTGTTTGTGCAATTTCCACAGGAGCATTGGGGGACGGTAGCGGCGGTTCGCCTGTAAATAGCGGGCATGTGGAAAGAATTTCCCATGCTGCTTGCTATATTGGAATCAATACACGAGCATGCTACTGGGGCAGAGAGTACTCACCTCGAACGTCAATCCATCTTCAGACACTAACCAAGGAATCTGGCCCTCCAGATACCGAAATAGATCTTCTGAGGCAGGTTTGGCGTCTGCCGCTTCTTTCCCCTTGCCGAAATCTGCAATCCCACATCGGAGCAATGTGATTGGTGGTATTGTGCTGAAGTCCGGCTTCTCGTCTCCCAGCGTCTGCAGGATTTCTGATACAGAGTTACATGTGGAGAATTCAGCAGGCTCTCTATATAGTTCTGCGTGAGGAAGAATTGACAGGGATTCGGCTTGAGACTCCTTCAATGAAGCAAGAGAGGTGGTGAGTTTCCTTAACAGAGACAAGTGGTGGGTTTTGAGTGAATGTCGCGCGAGCGAGCTTTGGGAAATGCGGGGGAGAAGGATGCGCTATAGGATGGACGATTAGTTGAAAGTCATAAGAAACAAAAATGACTTGCATAATATATAAAAATAAGAGCAGCAGAACCACCTGCTATCCATGAGAAGAGACGCGCTAATCCCAACAGAAGATTTGGGAGATTCGAAGGAGGAGGTTGTGGATATGTCCTTGGTGGAATAGTTGGTATTTGTGGAGGCTGATGGACTTAGTTAACGTTCGGAACATGGTAGGTTCTAGCATACTCACCACTTCTTGGAGCAGAGCGTTAACTTCTAATTCGTTAAGACCTTTCTCCATAAGAAAGCGTCTTTTAGCCTCTACATCTTGGTATCGTATTTGCGGAGACTGAAGAAATGAGCGAGCTCTAGAGAGCAATTCTGGCCGTGACTCGGGCAAGGGAAAACCAAGAGCGCTAGACGCAGCAGGAGGAGGTGATGTGTCCGTATTTTCCTGGTTTGCTTCGCGTGACTGCAGCTCAGCTGGTTTTGTATCGAAGTTTTGGGACGGATCCGGTGATGATTCGAGTGGCTTAGAAGAGTTCGACGTTGAGTCAAGAGGTTTGGAAGCGTTGGATGTTTCGTTCGGTGTGTCTCTGGACATGGTTGTTGCGGCAATGGATACTGTACTGGAAGAAAAGATCAGATAGACGGGAAACAACGAGCAGAACAAGAGCGCACTTCAAAAAATATATAAAGTGCCGTACTACGGTAAGTTTTCCTAGCCAATTTCTAGCAGTTCAGATCTCTAGTGGTGGATGGGTGGATATGCGGTCGGCTGTAATCAGCGCGCTCCTGCCAGGGCCTACGGGAATGTGATTACCGGCAACGTGACCCAGCATCTGGTAGTCGGGCCGGACAGACCAGTGTGATAGTCGCACCGGCAACAGTTACGCTTTCAATGTGAACTTGAACGTTCACATCTCTTCCGAGTCCACGAGCTCTTTCGTTGTTTTTAGCGTTTTTTTCTGTTCGAATGGCCAAGGATACTTCTCGAAAATCTATGGCGAGCTTGAATACCATCTCTAAATGGATGCTTCTGCCAACTCACAGGCTGTCACTGGACTCACGTACTGCACTACTTGTGCATGTGCAACTGCTGAGAAAAGATCACTTCCTTTGGATAGAAAGAAGCTCAAGTGATGCTACTGATGAACTGTGAAGTTGAGTACGTTTCAGAACATCAAGGTTGGCTTTGGAGGTCTCTACTGCCGACCATGAATCTTCTGGTGGTTCTCAAAGCCATCGCAGCTTTCAGCCTCGTAGCAGCCCAACTCCATCCCAAGAAGCCAGCCCAGTACCAAACACTGCCTTTACTTAGAGACCGGGCACGCATTCAGGATGCTTGGACAGCGGAAAGGATCTCTCACATTCCTTCCTTGCTCAAGAAATATGGCGTAGACGCGTGGTTGGTAAGTGGATTTTTACATGCCATCCATTCAGTGAATGAACGTTTCTTCCTAGATGAGCCAGCGTGAGCACGCAGAGGATGTAATTTGGTGGTCAATTAAGAATGCAACATTATTTGATGCGCACAGGAGGACTGTAGTCTTATTTCATGCAAATCAGCCGTCTTTGGCAGGTCAGCCCAACCCGCTCGTATGGGTTGATAATACTGGGCAAGTTTGGCCCGAGCTCCGTGCGACTCTCGAGACCTTTCAACCGGAACGTATTGTGCTTAATACGGATCGCGAAATCCCCTTTGGTGCCGGATTGCATGCGGGAGAATTAGCTGTTATTGCAGAAGGGCTCGGCGAACACTGGATGAACAGAACAGTCAATGTCCCCATGGTCGGCGTGGAATATGTCGCCAGCAGAGTTGCCGGACAGTTGGAATACTACGGAAAGTTGCAAGAGACTACGTGGGCGATGATTGAAGAAGGTTTCTCACACAAAATCATTGAAACCGGTGTGACTACGACAAATGTAAGTGCCATGTTATACATTTGTTTGTCATTGTCATTGACTTCGGAGAAGGATCTGGAATGGTGGTTCCGCGAGAAAATGCAAGAACAGAATGTATCTACCTGGAATCATCCTAGCATTTCGGTCCTCGATGAGGCATCATACCCAGGTTGGGAGGGGTCCGATGACACAATTCAGGAAGGCAACATTCTGCACATCGATTTTGGGATAACAGCGATGGGACTTAACACAGACACGCAGCACATGGCATACGTCCTGAAGACAGGAGGGCCGACTCCAGAGACGGATGCACCTGAAAGCTTGAAAGAAGGGTTAAAAAAGAGCAATCGAATGCAGGATATAGTCTTGGAGTACATGCGACCAGGGCTCACTGGAAATCAAGTGCTGAGAAAGTGCTTGGACCAGATGAAGCTGGAGGGTATCGAGGGTCAGGTATTCTCCCACCCGATAGGTGACTGGGGACATGACGCTGGAGCAGTCATAGGTGTGTTTTTGCGAAGATCGGACAAGGAACAAAAGCTGAGCATCATGACCGTTAGGCCTTCTGAATTATCCAGAATTTGAACCTATCATGGGAGAACTGAAAATCCTCCCCAACACATACTATAGCATCGAACTATACGCGTATCATTTCATTCCAGAACGCAACGAAACCATTAGGTTTCGACAGGAAGAAGATGTCCATTGGGTGGAGGAGACGGGAACATGGCAATTCGTCCGGGGGCGACAGGAGAAGTTCCATCTTATAGATAGTAGGAAAAGACAATCCAGGGCTTTCACCGTCCAGGATCCTTGAAAGATCCCTAAGTGATCCAAATGTACTTATGATAAATCGAGAGGGCAATTAAATTAGTGCATTACTTTCAGTGAATGCAAAGAGAGTATGAAGGATGCAGGAACTATAAAACATGTGAAAACCGCCTGAAATGCCAATCCAACGAAGCGAAAAGTTGTTTAAAACATATTGGCTAGTTTGCTAGCAGCTTCTCTGGGATCTAACCTTGGCCTGGTCGGTTGTACACGAACAGACTGAGCCAGCTGGTGTGGTTTGATCTGGCCAAGGGGATCCAATGGGTTGCTCTGACGTGTCTGACCGTTCATGCCTGGGGGAGCAGATTCGTGGAGAGGTGAAGACGTTACTCCTGGGTAAGAATCACTACGGAGAGGGTCGAATGGTGTATTAGAAGGTCCGTGAATAGTGCTTGCAGATGAAGACATGCCGGGCGATGGAGCTGCAAGGGGAGAAGATGTCGGTTTAATGAACATGGATTTTGTTCCATCGACGAAGCGTCCGCCGAGAGGGGGTTCGTCTGCAGCTGGCCTCGGTGAGGAGAACTGGCTGGGGCCTGGAGACGACGGGCCAGCGCCTGGAGACTGAGGAGGAAGAGATTGCCTCGGCAGAGTACGAGGAGATGGAGAATAGAGACCCTGGCGAGACGCAAATGACTGTGTAGACGACGTCGCCGATAACGGCTCTGTCCGCTGCACTGGAGTTTGAGGAGACTGCGGATAGGGAACAGACAGCGGTCCGTGAGACGAGGGTCCCTGAGGCGGTAGCCTCTGAGAAGGGTGTTGCTGCCCGGATGATACGGCAGTGTGAGGAGGAGTTGGCAAATTAGGCGGTGGTCGATTGAAGCCATTATCCAACGGGGCCGAAGGGGCCGGTTGAGGCTGAGGACGTTCTGAAAAGTCTTCCAATGGTGGTATTATGGAGGGCTTGGGTGGACCAGTCGATGAAGGTAGAACCCTCTTCGCGGCATTACTTACGTCGACTCTAAGCGCCTCGAGCTCCCGAAGCAATTGCCTCTCGTACATAATAGACGAGCGTGCATGCTCAATAAGCGCGGTTGTGATATCGTCATTGGCATATCTATTGTGTGTCTCAAGAGCCTGGTGCAAATTATGGGATATGCCTTCGGCTCGCTTGGCCAATAGTTGCTCGTAGCGGTTAGCCTGTGCTCAATGTATTAGAGATAAATTTATGCAGTGGTGATGACAGACATACCTCTTCCATATCCTCCAAGGCTTCGTCCACACGATCAGGGCGTATATTAGAACTTGCTTTTAATCTTTCGATATGCCTTCGCTTCGAAATAGTAGTCTTAACGGCAGTCTGGTATTCCTCAAGAACCCCGGTACGCATCTGCAGTGTCTCCTTGGCAGATCTTGCGTTCATTCCTTGGTAGCCCAAGGAGTCTCCAAGAATCACACATTCACTAATAGCTTGTGCATGGTCCAAATCCGCGATGCTGTGCCATGTCCTCCCAATTTTTCTCAACGCATTCCCAAGCGGAGGATGGGCTTCGGTAGTTGCGACATTGATGAGCTTATTTCCCATCTCAGCATGCGCAGTTGCGAGTGCTGGACAAAAATTTAGAGTATGAATGGTACAGAACGTACAAAACACTAACCTTTTCGGGTAATAGCAAGTTTATCTACTGCTTTGGCGGTATCAAAGAATTGGCCTTCCAATTTCGTCAGCTCGAAGCGAGCTCGCTGCAATTCCTCGTCCTCGTCAGGCACCCCGCGCCGTATAAGACCAAATCCAGAAGATGTCTTTTTCCGGGGTCGCGGCGTAGGCTGGTATCCAAAATCGCTCTCGATGAAAGACCGCACATCCTCGTCATGCAGGAGGATGGGGTCCTCACACACTCGTGTAATCCATCGCTGCAGCATGATCTTCACGAGACGATCGTCCTCCTCGTCAGTAGGTGCAGATGTCTGGGCAAGTGGAAGAGCAGGGACTATGGTCTGTGGATTGCTGTTGACAATAGACTCGTAGAACTGTTGGAATTCCAGATAGGAGCGTGACACGTTTCGATATGTAGTTCCTGTGAAGTTGGGGAGATTAGTCTAGAATAAGACAGCGTCAGTAAGTATACATGTCCTCTAGATAAAGCTGTTGCCTACCTGCGCGTCAAGTTTTACGAGAATATCCCGTCTGTTCCTGTCCAAGCCCGTAATGCGTACTCTGAGGTACGGCTCTGGCTTCTCGAATTTGGTACCGTTGGAGCCGACAGTTTCGCGAGGCGAGATAAGACCGGCATCGGGCTGCCCATATATCTGGGGCTCCTTTCCGTAAAGCCCTGGAGAAGGGCCCTTGTCCGGTGTTGGGGGTATAGAGCCGTTGGGGGAGGCCGCCCGACGGAGGTTAGGGATAGGAGAGTTAGGGGAATGAGGGGTGGTTGGCCATGGAGGAGCGTTGAAGCCGTTGTCAGAAGCAAACGGGGAACTCGTCGAGCTCAGAGGGTCGAACATGGACGGTTGGGGTCTGTACACCGACTGGAGCTCGTACGAGGGCGTGGACGACACCGCATATGGTGGCAAGTCCAGGCATATGTTTACGTAAGAAGTTAATTTCTGTCACCGTCTTCGCTTAAAATAGCTTGGCTAACAATAATAGCATCTCTGCAGCACCCGCAGCACCGTTTCGACGTAAATATCTTGCTGCGCGTTTGTCTTGAATATTCATACAATAGACAATGTATGCCAGCAATTATGAATAGAACAAGGAGTATAATCTACATTTCAAAGCAACAAAAGCATACGTAGATATAGCCGCAGAGTCCGGAGAGAAGAATCCATGAATAAGCAGAACGGAACAGTGAGCCGGTAGAACGGCTCTATCAAGGCGCGGTGCAGTCCGGTATCGTGATATCCTTGAGTTTGCGACTACGGCGTTCATAAGCAACTTTGTCAGGACCCAGGAAGGAGAGACGCTTACTCCGCAGTGAACAGACCCCACCAGCCCTATGTGATATATCCAAGTCAGCAAAGAGAGGTTTACATGAGTTCATAACTGATAGTCCTACCTCGACACCTCCAAATTGCAGATCCTGAAAAGACGGAGAAAGTCAGAGGATGCTTAGAAAGATGAAATGCGTTTGACACATACCTTCCACTCCTCATCGAAGAACTGCGAGAGAAAAAATCAATAAGCACCGATGTTAATACAATCCTAGGAAAACCCACCTCGAAGTAGAAATAGGGAACGTCATTTGTATTTGCTTGACAGACAAAAGTGTCGAGGAAAATCTGCACTACACATTAGCGATGCAAACTCATTGAATATATTTCATTTACCTGGAGATTTGCAACCGAAGCATCCGACCCGCCATTATTCGCATTTGCGAGATCAGACGATGCCTAAATAAAATAAGAATGAGCCTACACGCATAAAATATAAGAACTTACTGATGGCCATCCGGTTTCCGCGATATACATCTTGGGCTAAAGAAATTTGAATAAAGGGGTTTATATCAAAAATAATAAATGGACTGACTTTATTAGCTAACGTAGCGGCAGGTTTCACGTTCGTCTCCTCGAAGAACTTGTTTACCCAAGTTGAGGCGTCTTTTACAGTCGTGTTTGCGAACCATGCATGGACATTGGATAACTGTGCGAACGTTTAATTGAGTGGCTCAGGCAGAAGCCAAAAAAAACGCACTCCATAATCAACAGCAGCAAGGACCTCGTTGTTAAAGAAACTTCCTGCGTCGGAATTACCAACTGGGATGGTTTTGCTCAATTTCATGCCAGTGAGCATGGATCGGGTATCTTCGATATATTTCAGAAGAATTGCAGCGCCTAAGCCAAGAGTTAATAAGTCATCAAATGGATAGATCACTCGGAAGAGTTACCAGCTGCAGCGATGACACCATTCGCGTCCAGAGAGTCGCGCCCAGTCACGTAGCTAAGTCACTCGATAAGTGCATCACTATGAAAAGGAAGGGAATGTCCTGTACTTAAGCATGAATTCATTCCCAACGGTGATTCCACCAATGTGGTCGGTACCGTAAGTTAGAATAGCTTCCTTAATTGTTTCGCGTTGTCTTTCATACACAGTATGGTCATCGGCGACGACGTAGTTCCCTAGGAATACCTCCATCTCAACTTTGGTTTGTTTGATTGCTTCAAGCTAGATGCAAATAAATCTTTCCGTTCGTGCCGATATGCAAGAAACCATACGTACAACAAGGGCGGATTGATTGCAATCGGCGCCATAAAGACGAACGCGGGTGGTTAATTGAGAAAGAAGCTGTTGGGGATGAGTGGATTAGACGGAGAGAATAAGTATCCGCATACTTGAATATCCTTAATAACGTTTTCTACACACGGCCCACATTAGAGAAGGTATCAGGAATGGGTCAGGTTTTAGTACCAAGTGAATTGCCACAGTCTGGCATTAAAGAACCTTCAGGAGTGTATGCCATGCCATAAAATGATTTGTGAAGTTTCGAATTCTTGGTGAAAACGCTTGGGTCGGATGATGAGCTTGAGCTCGAGCTCGATGTTGACCGGTTGTTGCTCTTTATAATAATGCCCACAGTTACGCCAATGGCAATGAGGACTACAACACCAACGATAGTGCCAATAACCTAGACATCCGCGCATAGCCATTAATGTTTACTCCCATAAAACAGGGCAAGGTGAGGGTTACAATCCGCTTTGACCGCCGTTGACGGGCCTTCTGCTTCTCCAAGGCTGCTGACATGCCTCCCAGCGATTGATAGTCCGGCATAATGTTAAGATGAAGCTTGAAGGAGAGAAACAGAAATGAAAAGAGTGACGGCAATGGGAAGAAAGGGATGGAGGGTGTTGTAACTTGGGGAGGCAAGTCAGAGAGTGTATTACTGGGAACGGAGCCATTGCCCAGAGGTGGCGGCCACTACCAGGTGATGCGACAAGAAGAAGCGCACGTCTTGGCGGGATTGGCAGACATACTTGGCGACTTGTAGAGCATCCCATCCAGCCTCACGGCAGCCATGCGAACTTAGAATGTACACATCTTGAAGATGCTAAGATTTCATTTGTCGGAAGAATGTGTTCTTGTCGAGTCGTTCGTACAGTCGCTGGAGGGACGTAGTAGGAGTAGAACGTGTGCGGAGCGGCGAGTCTAACAACTAGGCCTACATCATGTACATGCAGATCGCCAGCCGCTCGTACCAAGAGCATGGTATTGATGGCTACGTGACGCTTGGTATTTTGAATCCTTCGTTTCCGACCATCTGAAAATTGAAATAACCGTGACTTGTCCCAGTCGAAGCGAGTCGGCTATTAATGAGGGGCCATCGGTTATGGAAAGAGATCGCCGAATGACTTTGTGGAAAGCCTTTGCTATTGATGTATTCGAGACTTCGAAGACGAGTAGATCTGGATCCTCGAGTAGATAAGGATCATTTTACTGACTTTCGCGCGTTTCGGCACTGCTTGTACGTTTGAAGACAGACTGGACTTGCGGGTTCATGCCCCTGGAGATATCCATACTTAGAGAGAGCGAAGAACTCGGATGCAGAGCTGAAAAAAGAGCCCAGATCTTGCGGTATAGAGTTATGATGTGGAAGTTTGAATTCAACGTCTAAAGTTAAAGACGCGTCGAAAGTTATTTTTAGAGATGTGTAAATCAATATAATGTTCCAGTTGTACAAAGTTATTATAACTGCTACTTATATTCCATGAAAAAAAGAGAACGGTATAAATACATATAATATTTCTTAGATATCAATAAACGGGGGCTTCCGACTCTTCCATCCACAATGGCAGCATGTGTCCCATCCGCAAGACCTTTGTCCGCAGATACTTGTCGAGATCTTCCCCATAGACAGCATTGCCACCAATGAGCGTGGCGCCTGCGATCCTCTCATCATCCTCTGGTATCACCACTTTCACGTGCGCGTCCACTGTCCTCGACGCGGTAGCCTCCGCTTTTTGGTGCCGATGCTGCCAACTCCTGGGAATCATGGGTACGCGTTCCACGATGCGGACACCTTCCTTCTGAAGTGCCTCGACCTTGTCCGGGTTGTTGGTTAAAACACGGACACCCTCTCCTCGTTCCGATCCGAGTCCAAGGTCACGGAGGATGGCGCCCGCAATCTCGTAACCGCGTTCATCCGCCTTATGTCCGAGCATCAGGTTCGCAGTCACGGTGTCGTGTCCTAGATCCTGCAAATTGTAAGCGCGAATTTTGGAGAGAAGACCGATCCCGCGACCTTCTTGGCGAAGATATATGACGGCGCCCCGCCCCGGTATGGTTGTGGATGGGGAGAGAGAAGATGTCGATGGAACAACGATGGGCTGGGAAATCTGGCGAATGGCCTCATCCAGCTGCTCGCCGCAATCGCAGCGCATACTTCCAATGGTCTCCCCAGTAAAGCATTCGGAATGAATGCGGATAAGTGGTGACGGAATATTATCCGTTACATTACCGGGTGTAGGTCTCGGTGCTGATGGTGTTGACGCGTGCTGTGAAGATGCAGAGAGCCGTCCGACGTAGGCGCCACGAGTGATACGGTCCATCTCGGTCTCATCTTCATTCCAGACCTGGTCCAATGAACGTGACCGTATAGGTGCTGCTGGAATAGAGGTGGAGGTGGTGGACGTTTCGGAATACTGCGCGGGGTCGATAACGATAGCGAGATGCTCCTTGTTGTCACGATTGTTGTGATATAGATGAAGGAAAGCGGGCCCATGTGGAGTGGGTATCCGCGTGCGAGCCATGCATTTCACCTCAACGGGTGATAGCGTGGGCTTGGAAGGGGAGATGGACTCGGAAT
The DNA here is from genome assembly GCA_036937115.1 of Nidularia sp. FH-822889. Classification (NCBI taxonomy): domain Eukaryota; kingdom Fungi; phylum Basidiomycota; class Agaricomycetes; order Agaricales; family Nidulariaceae; genus Nidularia; species Nidularia sp. FH-822889. The sequence goes on from JASFDF010000011.1 coordinate 12,483, forward strand.
TCGATGATGTCTTTGACCGGGGCTTTCCCTCGGTAAGAACAGGATTTCCTGGGGAAACCAAGGACGCTCTCCTTTTCTTAGGGGGTAGTGGGAGATTGTTCGCCGTCTTTAGCGGATCTGTCTCACGGGGTTGATCATTCTCCTTGCCCCCGTCACTTTCGGGGACGACTCCTTGCAGTCGTTGCCTGCGAGGAGCCTGCCTGCTCACATAAGTGAGGCGTTTGCGCTCTGGCTTGTTTGAAGCGTCCTCGCCAGTCCATTTCGTCCAGTCGTACGACCCCTCGACCTGGGGCATCATAACACCGGGGAAGAAGTCATGGTGGTAGTGGTTGCGGGTCACATGCGGCCCTGAAGCAGCAGCAGCCGCAATGAGCAGCGGATCGAGGGCTGCATCGCGTCGTGCGAAAGCAGCTTTCGGAGTGGAAGGTATGGGGGCAGTGAGGAGGTCGAGCAGGGCGGCATCGTCGGGGGTAGGGAGGTAGTGGGAACGCATTGTGAGGGAGGAGGTAGGTGGGAGGCGCGAATAAATAATATGATGAGACACGGATTTATGTAGAATAACTCAGGCAGCGATCTCCGAACTCATATATACGTCTTGGACGTGTGTTTTCGCTTTCGATCCTCCCGCGCTTCGGCCGTAGTAACTTTGGTAAGACTGAACTAATCTACGGCATCAAATCAGTGCTTATTCACGTGCTCCGGCCAAGCCCCGGCTTACGTCGAGTTATTCGCCCGGGTCCACAACGTAACGTCGCCTAGTCAGCTTAGTCAGAAGATATATATAGCAGTCATCACAAAGTCACGCGTCGGCTAGGCGCAAATGAATCCGAGTCCGAGTCGACAGCAAGCGACTCAGATGCAGCTGCGAAACTGCTGCGGAGGCGCGCACTGGACTTATACTTCCATCATCTTTTCCTCTCGTACTTTCTTCTTGTTCCTCTTGCACTGCATTCTAGTGCGAACGTCCCATGCCATGGAGTCTTAGAAGTCACGTACTCTCAGACCATCGGCACCAACGGGGCACACGATGTGGTTCCTGACGTACATTACTCTTGTGCTCTTATCGACGTTTCTCCCTAGGTGACTTTTCTTTTCTTTCTAATTCGAATAACTATTCTGATTAAATTTATAGCCTCTTGGCTACTCCTGCGTCGTCCACCGTCCCATCTGCATCCACTACCCAAACAGCTTCTCATATTACGCCTCATCCTTCGTCTCACCATCGACCCACTGCTACGACAGCACACTCACTTCAAATCTTGTCTCAAATCTCCGTTCTCACCCAAGTCAGACATACCCATATCACACCTCCAAACCCTATCCACACTCATATCACTGCTCCAAACCCTATCCATACCAAACAAGCTGACCCATCCCCGCCTCCTCGCCGGACCTCTCAAAAGCCCATCGCCATTTTTTTCGAGGTTTTAGGGGGCGTTGCTGGGCTTGCACTCGTCATTGGCATATCGCGCTGCTACTACAACTATCGAAGAACACCCAAACGTGATCGAATAGCGGCAGTACTCAGCAGACATCAGCTGGAGCGAGAGCTTGAAGAGCTGGAGCGCAATCCCATTACTGTCCGGCGCTCGTCTATGATTCGCGATCCCGCTCCTCCCTATTTCCCACCACCACCTTCTTACGAAATCCAGCCTACTACCCGCGCTGGTCCGAGCAATCGAACAGAATACGTTGGAGTAGCCACAGCAAGCCCTCCTAGTTCTCTTTCTTCTTTCGAACGGTCATTGGAAGAATCACCAGCTAGCACTTCCCATGTGGCACCGTACCGCGCACCTCGCGAGCCAAATGGATAGCATTCCCTTAGGTCATCTCATGTCACAGACGTTTCAGCAACAACGCACTCTTTGTTGGGAGCAGCGTCCATGGGAACTGATAGATTCCCCTGCTCGAAGGAATTGATGGGGCTGCGCAACGAACCTGCTTTAGCGCATGGGATCTTCATCATTTTGATCTTTTCAATCTGAGTTATGGGTATTATCAGGACATCGCATATCGTAACTAATTCGTTTATAACATCTTTGGCAGGAGATTGCATTTCTTGTATAACAGGCTATCCCACACTACTACGTAGATAGGAGCATATCCCTCATTAGCGGATGAATATAGTGTATGTATTTTGAATAGGTGGGTATGAATAGGTGGATATGAATAGGTCTTCGGGGTTTGAAGCCCATCAAGGGCGCAAATATGACTGTTGTATTCAAAGGCACAACGCCGACGACATCTCCAGCAAAGATTCGGCTTCTATAGATTCTATGAATAGATAGGCAACGACTCTTCGCTCAGCACTCAGTCGCTCCCAATGAACTTCAGACTGCTTGAGTAAGGTAGAACGACTTGGAGGCTCTGAGATCTCATATCACTCTTCCACATCTACGTTTCCTTGAATCGCTACGACACGACCCATCTCTACCTTAGTACCAAGTTCCTCAACCCTATAGTGGGAACGTCGGTATGGAAAACTGCATGCATCTTGCATTCCATCCACCATCAAACGTAACACCACCAGTCACTATAACACTCATGAGTTGACTTCATCTTCCTGCTTCACAAATTTAATGTAGACACTCAAATCTTTTTGCAGGCTGTGCACCTGTTTGTACTCTACATAAATGTATAGTTTTTTTTATCTAGTTTGAAGCCCCCAAAGCAGTTTTGAAACAGTGCAACATCCACAGAAATTGGTGTCAATTGAATATTGGGACTGCAATTAGTACTTTTACAAGCCTAATAATGTGTTCAAAATATTTTCTCGTTGTATTATCATTTATTATGTATCATGAGCCCAATAAACCATCGTATTAAAAACATTATTTTCGGTATTATGTGTTGAAAGGACGATAGCAAGGGCAAAAATCGCAATAAATTAGAGGTAAATGCGTTGTGAATACAATACATAACCAGTGTCCTTAAGTACATAGTTAGATAAATTCTCGAGCCAAAGACTACATAATAAAGCTATCAAGGCAGTGACATATGAAACAACTGAGCATAAAATCTTCATAATGGTGGCTAAATAGTGAGGTGAGATGCATAGTAATAAATATAGAAGGCATGGATAGGGAATGGAATCATTTGTACTAACCAATATTCTAACGCTATAGGCCACTCTATCCCTGTTTCAGCCCGAATCCTACTACAACAGCCAAAGCGAAGTACAAATAGCTCGGAAATACACCATATTCTTGACTTAAAACATATCCAAATTTTCTTGTGTTATATTATATAGTCCTGTTATACAGGTGTGCTATATTTTCTGCCCCAGAATATCAATATATTGACAGTGTTACATAGAGTGATAATATCACACAATGGGCACCAAATAAAGAAAGGCTCACTGACAAGAACTCATGCAAGATATCCCAAAATAAAATGGATCGTGGTGTAGCTACAAAGTATAGCTCCCCAACACAGCAATTTCTAAGCTCATACCTGCAGTAGTTGTTGAGAACAATGGGAATCGACATATGCCATTACATTTGATGGTGGATGACTGTAGGATCCTCTATTCCGCGGAGCCACATCAACATGGTGCAATATTTCCTTAGACTTGCGTAGGTCAAGTAAATAGTCTTGAGGTGGCAGAGTTATGGTAGAGCTAACTTGAAGTGTTCGTAGAGCGGGAAAGCATTGTGGCAAGATGAAAATTATACGACATGGCGATAAATGGAGATAAGGACGATTCCATAGCGTCGATGGGCGGGTGCACGTCTCATCATGATACGGATGGAGTCGCCCTTCGAGTGCGCAGATGCTAGAAGCACCTGCCTCTTATCACCCATGTCAAACAGCAGTCATTTTGTCCAGCAGTCCTGGCACCTCTCAGAAACACGATAACGCATATTTAGCACTAGGAAACACTGCCGAGTGTGCCGCCGTCCATGTACACGCGACCGGGCCGTCGCCGGCAGAAACCGCCTAATATGTGACCCTGGATTTTTGGAGTAATTTGCTCTAATTTACTCAATTCCTCGCGGCGAAAGTGGCAGAGCGTAGAGCAGCAAGGCTCCCCACGAGCCACTGCAAGTTTCATCGTTCTATACCTCACCATGAACGACCCTTCCTCGTCCGCGATGTTGCCGCCCGGCGCTGCTGCGTAAGTTCACTCCCTTTCTTCTTTCCTAATCGATTGCGAATGTTTGTGCTTCCTAGTAATGTACAATCGCTGCCTCCACAAGCTCGCCCATCACAGTTACGCGACAAAATCGTCGAAATACTGTCGGGAACTGCGAATGGGTGTCTCTCGGAGCTTGGGTACTACCCAGGCATGTCAAAGAAACTCAAGGACCTTGAAGCCAGCAACGCTCAATGGCAGACCGAAAACATCAAACTTTTCGAGGATAACACAAGGCTCGCCAGCATGTTGCGCGCTCAAAATGAACGTGTTGCTTTCCTTTCAAAGCCGGAGAATGACCAGCTGCATCATCTGCAGACTCTCGAGCAAGACATTTTCCGTCTGAACCGTGAAAAGGACGAGCTCCTACGGTGGAGGAAGTCAAGTAATGAGGGACCGACAGTCTCTCTCGTTGAATATCAACATCTTCGGAACCAGCTTGAGCAACTATCCCAAGAGCTTAGCAGTTCCAAACGCGAGAACCAGCGTCTCTGTGCACTGATCAACTCTCTCATGCCTATTCAACGACAGCAGCAGCCCAATCCACAGACTGCTTCCAACGATCAATCTCCTAATGCTCCCTCTCATCGCAATTCCGTGCCGTCTATCAATCCAGCTCAGGTGCAAGCAGTGCAACGCGATCGTCGAACATCGCTTCCAGCTATGCTTACGCCTCAGCCCGTCCAGACCACTACAAGGCTTCCACAGACACAGCGGTCATATGCACTCCATTATAATCAGCAGCAGGCGGCCATGAGGCTTCAAGCAAATTTATCTAGTCCAATTACCACGGGACAAGTTCTAAACCATCCTCAGATACAAGCCGCGGCAATTCGTCATGCGAGTAGGAGCGACGCCTCGTCAGCTTCATCCGCAGCTTCACCCAATGTTCCGGTGTGAATTTTCATATTCTAGTTATTCGCAAATGGCTAATTCCACTGTTCCGCATTCCATTATAATCAGCAACAGACAGTCAAAGTGCTTCCGGCAAACGGGTCTAGTCCCATTACTCCTGAACAAGTCTTTTATAACCAGCAGCAGGCGCCTACAATGCTTCCACCTAATTCGTCTAGTCCAATCGCCCCAGGACAAGTTCCAAATCTCCCCTCGATACAAAATGCGGCGGTTCATCATGTAAGTAAGAGCAGTGTCTCGTCAATTTCATCTGTAGCTTCATCAAGTGCTCAGGTATGCCCTTTCACATACTGATTATCTGCAGATGGCTGATTTAAAACGCGTACGCTAGCCTATGCCAGGGAACAAAAGTCAACAAAATGCACTACAGGTACGCGTTGTTACTTTATTTCCAGTTTTCGTGGCGTTAAATTCGGACGAATCAGGACAAGCGCGTGCAGAAATTCCAGAATACTATGTCGATTGTCAATGCATGGAGTAATGGTGATATACGGAATGGCAGCAATGCTCCCATTTCATCCATGGCCTGGCACCTCCAGGAGTTGCGAGGCCGCGAGGCCGGAAGGCAAGGACCTATTCAACCTATACCGGGAACCTCCGCAGATACCCTACCGAATCCGTCCCCTATACCTCCTACCAGCTTACCCCATGCCACCCCCTTGTCTCCATTTGCTCCTCGTTCTCTCTTTGCTCCTCCGGATCCTTCCCCGATGTCAATAGCAAACCCGCAACAGTCGATAACCCCTTCGACCATCGTAGGTACAGGGAACGCCATGACTGACAAGCCTGTAAGCGCGAGTCAGCGCACAACTCCAAGTGATCTCCAACCTCAGTTTCTTCCAACACCACCTCCAAGCGCTGCTTCTGTCTTTGCACCCATTACCGCCCCTCCACTGCCTGCTGCAGCCGCAGAACAGAGTCTGGACACATTCCAACCGTTGGTTTTCACAATACCTCAAACCCTTGTGCGCTCATCCGAGTCATCTCAAACTCCCAGTCCTTCATCCTCACGTAAATCTGCGAGCCCCTCAGAGCCTATTGAGGTTGTCACACCTGAAGATACGACAACGGATGAACGGGTGCAAGTAGTTGTATCACCGGTTATCGGTGGCGAGTCCATGAAGCGATCCAATAGTGAAATGGCAGACGATCCAGCTGGTGTGGTGGAATCTGTCTCGAGAAAGAAACCACGCTTATCGGAGGATGTTGATGATATGCAGTTGGATGCTCAGCTTCGCGAGGAGTTGATGGGGGATGACAAAGAAGAGGAGCAAATGGAGATGAAGGTAGAGGAGGTGGAGAAAGAGGAGCAGATAGAGATGCAGGTGGAGAAGGGGGTGGAGAAAGAGCAGATGGAGATGAAGGTGGATAAGGAAGCAGAGAAAGAGCAGATGGAGATGAAGGTAGGGGAGGGGGAGAAGGAGGAGAAAGATGAGGACGAAAGCGAGGAGGAAGTAGAAGTTGGCCCTGATGGACTGCGATTGGTAGAGGACTGCCTCTCAATGCTCATTGAAGAGGCCGAGGACAATCCACAGCTGAAATCGTGTTTACTGTGCATGTGAGTTTTTTGCTGGCTCATGTCCCGAGTAGCTGACTGAACACGTCCCCATTTTACAGCGGTCGGTACAACCAAGGATGTGTGCAAGAGGCGCCGAAGCCTATGGCGAGCCCTACACAAGACGAACTCGTACTACATTTCACCACCGAGCACGAGGAAGTGTGGAACGATATCCGCCGTGTATAAACTGCAGTATTGAACGTTCAACGCCGAGCACCGATTCTCAGATGGATTTATTTTTTTTGGAAGTTTCAATTATCATAGTCGTACACGTACTATTCCATACTAACTTATTCTACTGTTTCGTTTTATTCGTGTTCATACTCCTCGCATTTGTATTTTTAGTTCTTGCATGTTTTTTTTTCGCATTTTATTCTTTGTTGCACATGTCTTCTCATGATATATAGTGCAGACCTTCCCATGCCAGTTCTGGTCGCTTTTAGTAAATTACGCTATCCTTATCGTCAATAAGTCATTTTCTTCTCAGTCGTATATGAGTATGTGTATACCTTTAGATATCTACACATATTACGGAATCATATCTAAAGACTGCTCGTCACCGCGTCACCACGCTCAAGGGTGGATGTGCTTTGCAAGTTTCTCCACTAGCTTGAGCATTTATGTCAACTAGGCAGCCAGCAAGTCGTTTTTTCTCTCAGTGGTATATCAGCATGCTTTTACTATTTACAATACATTCCGGAATCGATATCTAAACAGAAACTCAAGGCTGGATATCCTTCGCGAGTTTCCCTAGCAGCTGTGTCAGCCGGGCAGCCTCATATTTGGCCAAAGTGGTGTTCTGGTCGATGGTCAATGCCTCGGTCAGCGCAGGGAAGGTGGTGGCTCCATATCCTATACCCCAAAGCAAAGTCAGTGAAACGGCTATCATAAAAAGAAAAGATAAACACACCGAGCCACTTGCCGGGAGCGACGCCGAGGTGCTTGTACCACTCCCTGTCCTTGATTCCTCCCTCGGAGATGAACCCGCGTTCGAATGCAATAAGCCGCTTATTCGCAGCAGAAACGCGTTTAGCGGCCTTGATGAACTTGCGGATCGGGAAGGGCAGGTGGTGCGGAGGCGGGTGAGGGAACCTTGGGTGTCCCGCCTCGTCCTTGTCCTCCATTTCCTCTTCACCCTCCTCATCCTGCATCTCCCACTCCCTCTCCTGTTCCTCGCCCCAAATCTCCAACTCCTCTTCGACCCCAACGGCTAAATACTCTTCCCACGCGTCCACCTCGCCCCGGCGCATGCGCCTCTGCCGGAGCTGCGCCTTTGTGGGCGGGGGCACGCCAAAGACACCCTTCACCCAGTCTGCAGCGCGCCTCCACACGCCAGAGCGCCGCTTGCAGTTGCCGCGCCTGTGCGGGAGGGGCGGAGGCAGCCGCCGGAGGAGCTTCTTGAACGCCTCTTCTGCGGCGGATTTTTCCTCGTCGAGCGCGGCGCTGGCGGCTTGGACAGCGCTAATGGAAGCGCGGAGGGCGGTGAAGTCGGGCGGGCTGGCGGTGGATGATGCAAGGCTAGGAGCTAAGCTTTCGACTCTAAAATAGTGTTAAAAAAGAATATATAATTGAGGCAGGGTACTGCTCACTTGTCGAGGTAGTCGTCGAGCTCTAGGGCGTATTGCGTCGTGTTGAGTGGGAGCACGATGGAGTCAATAAGGCGAAGGCCTAGCAAGCCGAGATGCTTGGCTACAGCAACCTATTATGGGGACGGTGAGCAAAGAAAAAGAGTAGGAGTCGGGAAGGACTGACATGGCGGTGGAACCCGGGATCAGCGTAGGTCTCCTGCCAGTGCTGGCTGTCGTAAATGGAGTGGTAGTGGTAGACCGCGTCAGACGGCGTAAACGCGAACCCTTCATCCGAGCTTGCGACCTACATCATCAAACTGTCAGCAATCACACACATAAAAGTATATTCAAAACCTCAACGCACTCCAAGCCGCTGCAAAAACACCGTATAATCGCTCCCACTCCCCAACGGATAAATCCCTGTATCCGACGCGCGCAGCGCCCGGTCCTTCTCCTCAAACGCACGTATCACATCCCTATCCACGGGCGTCGCGTTATCATCGCCCTCAACGCCTTTGAACGGGCCCTCGTCCAGGCGCGCGTCCCAGAGGGTCTTGCCATGGACGGTCGGGTGCGGAACGTCGAGCGCGGTCTGGCGGATGAGGTGCGCGAGGGAGGGCGAGCCGCCAGAGGACCAGCGCGAGCCGGCGACAGAGACGTCGACGTTGAGGTAGGCGACGACGTGGGAGGATATCCAGGAGGGGAAATCTTCGCCCCATTCGGTGCTCCCGACGAGGCCGTACTGCGTAGGGGTTAGTATTTACTCAAGGAAAGGCAGGGTGGGGGCGGGGGGTACCTCTTCGGCGTCCCAGCTGGCGATGACGACAGTGCGGAGGGGCTTCCACCCGGATTTGAGAAGTGCACCGAAGCCGCGGATGATTTCGTGTAGGGAGACGGTGCCGCTTGTGGGGTCGGCGGCGCCCATGACCCAGGCTATGGAGGAGTTGAGTGGTTGGTATGGGGGAGGAGAAGGGGCTTACCATCGCGATGACAGCCTATGACGACGACTTCGTCGCGGATGTGGCCTGGGATGGAGGCCATGGTGTTCCAGATCGGTGTGACCTTCGTGTCCACTGCGAAAAGGTCAGCATCGAGATTGTAAAAGCATTACTGTACCCACCATGGTTGACCAACCGCACGCTGACCTCGCTCGCTATACCCGTCAGTCTTCGCTCGCCAGTCACCTCATCCACGACCTCAAGCTCCCCAATCTCCTCCAGCAGGCGCTCCGCATTCGCCCAGGAGATGGGCAAGCTGGGTATGGTGGGTATATTCGTGCCGTCCTCGCGCGTGCTGTTCTCGTACGCGGGGAGGCCGGGCGTGGAGGGGTCGCCGGGGTAGGAGGAGAGGTACTGCACGCTCCCGCGCTGCACGGAGGTGGGGTTACGTGCGGGGCCGGCAGGGTAGGGTGTATAGCCATTGGAGACGGTGACGAAGCCGTCGTCGCGCGGGTCGGAGTAGATGAGTACGCCGGCCGCGCCGAGCTCTTGGGCGCCTTTGATCTGGGGGAAGGGTGAATAAGGTAAAAAGAGGGAGAGAAGAGGATAGGCACCTTGAGACCGCGGAAGATACCCCCATAGCGGACGATGACGATTTTGCCGGTGAGGTTGGCGCCGCGCGCGACGAGCTCGTCGTAGTCCTCCTTTGAGCCATAGTTGGCGTAGACGAGCTGGCCAGTGACGTCGCCGTCGCGACTGAGGCCATGCCACGCAGGCACGGCGAGCTTGTACTTGTGCGCCTCCTTATCTCTGGGGTCGCCATCCTCCTCGAGATCAGCACTCCAGAGGGGGGAGCCGTCGTCGCCGAGGATGGCGAGGCTGCGGTTGAGCGGGGTATTGAGGATGGGGTAGTAGACGTCGATCCAGGCGGTGGGCTTGGTCGGCGCGTCGGCGGTGGTGAGTTTGAGGGTGGCATTACGCGACTCGGGCGTGCCGGCGGAGAAGAGGGGCTCGGTATCGGGCGCGTCGATGCCGAATTGGGACTGGAAGAGCTCGAGGATGACCTTGGCGTCGTCAAAGTCCTCGGTGGAGCCTGCGAGGTGAGGGTGGGTTGCGTACGCGCGGGAGGCGTTGAGGGCGCTTTCTGCCGAGGGGATGGAACTGCGGATGGGCGGTTAGCGAGGAAGGGGGCGCGAAGAGAGGTACGTACAGGAAGAGGTGCTCGCGCTGCGCGGTTGTCAAGGGGCGGTGGTGGTGGCGGTGGGGCTTGGGGTGGTGCGGACGCGCGAGGAGGTCGCGGTGGGAGAAGGTCTTGAGGGCGAGGAGGATGATGAGGGCAGAGAGGGCGGCGAAGTGGGCAAAGCGCCTGCGCCTGTGCCTGCACTTGGTGTGTTCGACTTGGGGGCATTTGTTGTCCATGGCGTGCTTCTCGACGGCCTCGTAAGGAGGACAGGCGTCGTCGTGGTGGACTAGGTGAGCTACATTCTCACTCGCAGCGAGCTGCTGCTTCTCAGGATCCATGATTATCATGGTGGAGGATGGGAACCAGCGTCTGCATCCAGCAGCGATAATTATAGCCTCACGTAAGCATCCAACATTCGCACCAACTTGCATCATCCTTCCCCCAACTTTCATGCCGGCCATGCCTCATCATCCTTCTCTACTCCCACCACCATGGACGACAAGGAAAAGGGCACTCTAACTGCACCCCCGCCGCCCCCACGGCCCCGCAAGTTCCCGCTCCTCCGCCTCCTCGTAGCCTTCGGCCTCGCCTTCCTCGTCCACTACTCCGCCTCCTCCTGGCATGCCCGCCCCCGGCACCCCCACAGGAAGCCGCACCGGCTCTTCGGCAAGCTCGCAGAGAGCGCCTTCCTGTGAGTACCCATGTATCCTTCCCCCACATCCGCTAACACACCCCGCAGCTCTGTCCCGGACGAGAAGAGTGCCATCCACGCCTCCCGCCTGTTCGCGACCAAACCCCATGTCGCGGGCTCCACCGGCGACCTCGTCACTGCCAAGGACTTCCTCACTCTCCTCCAGACCGAGCTCGGCATCACCCCGCCCAACGATGACCCCGTCTTCCCCGCCGGCTCCGCCGAGTCGCAGCGCGCGACACGCGGTATCCCCAGGCTCCGCAGCCCGCAGGCCTGGATCGACACGTACTACCCCGTGATGAACATGCCACTCGAGCGGAGCGTCCAGGTCGTGGACGATGACGGCACTGTCCTCTGGGACGCCGATCTCAAGGAGTATGCCCCCGATGCTGACCCAGAGGCTTCCAAGTATGCCGACGCCGTGCCCACCTTCCATGGCCTCAGTAAGGCCGGTGATGTCACCGGACACGTCGTAGACGGCAACTACTGTACCAAGGAGGTGTGTATACCCATTAACGCGCGATCACGCGACCTAATATTCGCTTAGGACTACGACAAACTCGTAGAGCAAGGTGCGTTCCGTCTTATTTTCTTCGAACTATTACTTAATTATGTACAGACACCCCGCTCAACGGCTCCATCATCCTCTGCCGTTACGGCGGCATCTTCCGCGGGCTCAAAGTAAAAGGCGGACAAGACGTCAACGCCTCGGGCGTGCTCATCTACTCCGACCCGCGCGACGACGGCACCGTCACCGTCGAGAACGGGTACCAGCCGTACCCCTTCGGCCCTGCGCGCAACCCCACCTCTGTTCAGCGCGGCAGCGTGCAGTTCCTCAGCGTCTACCCCGGTGACCCCACCACGCCCGGATATCCCTCCTACGAGAACAGCACGCGCACGGAGGGCGTGAATATACCGTCTATTCCGAGCTTGCCTATTTCTTGGGGAAATGCGGAGAAGCTCCTCAAGGTGCTAGACAAGGGCGGCCCTTGGGAGGGGAAGCGCGTCAGGCTGGCGAATAATGGTGTGTTTCAATTGCCGTCTTTTGAATGTCGACTTACTCTGCGTAGTGGACACCAAGGTGATTCCGATTTGGAACACTATGGGTGTTATTCCGGGACATATTAGAAACGAAGTTGTCGTTGTGGGCAATCATCGCGATGGTGCGCGTTCATCTCTTCTCCTGCAGACATGGAGCCAATAGATCCTGCATTAGCCTGGGTAATGGGCGCTGCCGACCCGTCCAGCGGCACAGCATCCATCCATGAGGTCGTGCGTGCCTTCGGACACCTCATCAAGAGAGGCTGGAAGCCCCTCAGAACCATCGTCATCGCGAGCTGGGACGCCGAGGAGGTACGCGTGCTTTTCCATAAAAGTATATCACATACTCACTTAACAACCAGTACGGTCTCATCGGCAGCACAGAATGGGGTGAAGACTTCGTCGACTGGATCGACACACATGTCGTCGCATACGTCAACCTCGGTGAGCACCCCTTCCCCTCCCCTAACACACTTTCTCACCTCTCCTCTCATACAGACGGCTCCGCCTCCGGCTCGCGCTTCAGCGCCTCTGGCTCACCCCTCCTCGCGCACTTCATCCGCCAGGCTGCGCTAGACCTCCCTCACCCGACGGACGCGAACCGCACGCTCTGGGACGCGCGAGACGACCCTGGGTCGTTCTTCGGCGCTAAGACGGAGGTCAGTCCAGAGGTGCAGGCCATGCGCGACATGCAGACATCGGCCGTGGACGCGCTGGGCGTGGGCGTGCTCGGCTCCGGGAGTGATTATACTGTATTTTTGCAGCGTAATGGGGTTAGCGGTTCTTTTTAGGTTTTTTTGGTGATGTCAGGCTGAATGTCGTTTGATGTAGATCCCGAGTACGAATGGAGGTGGGTTCGGGTCTACGCTGCATGATCCTGTATATCATTATCATTCGGTGTTTGATTCGGAGAGGTGGATGGAGGTATATGCCGATCCTGGGTTTTTCCGTCATGTGAGTGGGTTTGTTGGGTCGCTGGTGTGCAAGGCTAATGCAATGGTGCGTAGGTGGCTGCGGCGAAACATGTTGGATTGCAGACTCTTCGACTGTCGGCGTCCATTATTCTGCCGTTCAATACCACACATTATGCGTATGAGCTTGAATCCTACCTAGACAAGTACGCCCGTTCATCTTCGGTTTATACCCACCTCTGACTCTTTTCGTCTTTCAGAGTTGAAAGCATCGCCTCCTCCCAGTCCATCGACGTGCACTTCAACCCCCTCCGCAAGTCTATCCACTCCCTCCAAGAAGCCAGCGCCTCCCTCGACAACGAGAAAGCCGACGCAGCAGAAGAGCTGCACAAGATCATCGAGAAATGGCGCAAGAAGCGCTCCCACATCAAGTGGAAGCTCAGGAAAATCTACTGTCGCATCCGCCGTGCCCTCGGGCACAAGTGCCACAGGAAAAAGAGGGAATTCATCTGCGGTCTCCCCGCGACCACTCCTGACCTGCGCATCCCCGCAGACATGCCCGCGTGGCTCAAGGCGCAGCACGAGCAGCTGGACCAGCTCGAGGAGCTCGAGAACGATATTGCGTACGGGGTCGCGGTGCACTCTGGCTTCCCTGTTCCCCGACGGGCGTTTGATCGTGAGTATGATGTATACGAAGAGGAGGCGGACCGCCCCCGGTTCCCGGTTGGGGAGTTGAAACGCGCGGTGAGGAGGATTATAGCAGTGAATAGGAAACTGTCGACGTTTGAGCGTGGGCTGATTTCGGAGGACGGGATAAAGGATAGGGAGTGGTTTAAGCATTTGGGAGTGGCGCCGGGGAAGTGGCTTGGTATGTCGTGCTTGCTTTTCCGTCTGTATACTATGCTAATGTGCACTAATAGGCTATGGTGCGACGACGCTTCCTGGCCTCACAGAGTCGCTTACGTTCGAGAAAAATGCGACGCTGGCGGACTATGAGGCGGGGAGGTTGAAGGAACTGATTGATAATATTGCTGGAAAGATTAGGGTGGACTAGGACTAATAGCCCACGAACGAGATCACTATACGACCTGGAACGAGATCTTTGTACATGTACTCCGAATACTGACTTGAAAATATATTTATTCCCGTTGGCAGGGTTTTGCTATGGAGTGGCAAACGCGAATTGATGGTCTTATAGCACACCAACCAGAGTCGAATGCACTCACCGGAGATGCTCTGGAGAAATTTATCGAATATGATGGCACGGAGAAACATTGTGAGTATCCCAAGACTCCCCGCCATGATAAGCTGTCACCTTTCCTCTTCCTCTCACCTCTGCCACGACGCACCCTCCATGCCCTCTCCGCGATCATGGCCAACATAGCGCATTCAACCCCCTTCGCCACTCTGGCTCTCAATGCGACCCAACCCCTGCTCGCCGTCGTCGCGCTCTCCTTGGTCCTCTTCGCTTATGAACGAGCCCTAGTCCCGCAGTATGGCTCTGGACCGACCTCCTTCCTCCTCGACAAGATTGCATGCGCTGGGATCGCAGCGTCAGCGATCCATCCGTTCAAGATCTCCTTGTCGAGAAACCGGTTGTACGCCGCTCTCGCGCTGACACTTGCGCCGAATGCGTCGTACTGGGTTGCGGTTTGGACTTCTAGGACGTTGAAGAGTCCAGTTTGGGGACCGACTATCACTCACGCTGTGGTTCTGGGGCCGCTGGCGTTTATCCTGTCGACTTTTGTAATGGAATCGGGCCCAGTGAATAAATATTCCGTTCGCGCTTCACTGTCGTTTTACTGACACGCAATTGCGTTGAAGGGAGCGGGAGCGCCTGTAGATAAAGATACACGCCCTCCGTTTATGTTGCGCCTGGGACGACTTGCAGTAACCTACTTTGTTAGCTATGGATCGGCGACGCGCGTATGGACCAAGGTAGCGCGTCTGAATAGCGTGTCCGAGAGCCAGATTGTGAGTTAACGCGCATGCCTTAACCGTTCGCTATTGATACCGGAGACTCTAGTATCTACTCCTCGCTGGTATATCGTATGGTGCTTGGATCGCGCTCTACCCGCTAGGGTCGACGACCACACCCCGGAATAAGAAGCAGAAGCAGAAGGGCGCACCAAAGTCGTACCTGCTGCCAAAAACTGCCTTAGTGGCTGCTTTTATCGCTTTCTGGTGGTCTATCCACGGCAAATTTGCAAATCCCGTCCTGCCTCACCCCTTGCTGGAAACATACACTCACCCGTCAGAACCCCTCCAAGTACATTCCGCCATCCAGTCCGTCACTGGGTTAATTACGGTTGGCGAGTCGCTGATACCTCCCGACTATCAAACTACCGACGGTAATGACATGTACTCTGCGCGATACTTACGCGCGTCGCACTCTATTCTGGGCGGCGTCTGGATGGGCGATAAAGTACAAGTTATAGACGATGAACCTCCATTGAGAGACTCCTTCGGAACCCCTTTAGGAGATTCGATCTATGCTACTTTTGTGCTGCAAGAGGCAGCCCGTCTAGTGAACAGCACGGAGAAAGGCCGGGCTGGAAAATGGAAAAACGCCCTTATAATGTGGGTTTTCTGCTTAACCCATTTTTTCCGCCTGTAATGGTTTTCTCGATAGTGGCCTTGGTACTGGCATTTCGGCCACTTCGTTCATTCGCCATGGTATCTCGGCAACTATTGTCGAAATCGACCCTGCTGTGTATGAAGCTGCGCGGACCTATTTTGGCCTTCCGGACCAGGGACCAGGGAAAATATTCTTGGAAGATGCAAGAACATGGGTGGTGAATGAACGCAAGAGCATCGAAGCTGGGCAGAAGGAAACTCAGTTTGATATTGTTGTCCATGACTGTTTCTCCGGCGGCGGTGTACCGGAGCATATCTTCACGTCCGAGTTCTGGGAAGACCTCAAGTTCGTCATGCAACCAGATGGTGTTCTTGTCATCGTAAGTGACTACGCGCTCAGGCCCTCTTTATCGATGATCTGACATTTATTTTTTCGTAGAATTTTGCTGGCATCCTCAGATCAGATTCTTCGCGAATGATCATCCATACTCTGGAGAAAAGTTTCGGACAGTGTCGTGCTTTCCACGATATGTTTGCGGAACTGTCGGATGAGAAATATGACACGGAATTCATCAACATGGTAAGAGACTGTTCCTATCTGTTCCGTTTTGAAATTAACATCTTACTTTGATAAGGTGATATTCTGTACTCGATCCCCGGAGCCTATCACGTTTAGGAAAGCACGCGCTTCAGATTACCTGGGATCTCCTTTACGTCGCTATGTCCTTCAAAGCCTACCAAGTCGCGAGGTGGACCTTGAAACTATAAGGGTACCATACGATAACGAAGACAACGGCAAGTATCTATTGACCGATGCACACAACGGGCTGGGAAAGCTGCAAGATGAGCAGGGCAATCACCATTGGACAGGTGGGTTCAATCTCCGCTCTGTGTTGAGTATGATATTAATGCGTACACGCCAGTGATGCGCGAAGTGTTGCCGGATGTGCATTGGGAGACGTACTAAATCTTCGTCCAATATTGTACGGTATATTAGCGTATGCAGGTTATTTAGAAAGCAGAAAGACTAAACTAATAGATTTCCTTGCTTACTTCTGTTTTATTGCGAGAATATTGACAAACGTGTGCAAACGTGCCTTGCTTCGAACCAACGCGATCTAGCGAAGCCAAAGGCTCGGGGTCGTTAATGTCTGAACATCTACGCCTGTCTACGCCCTTGTCTTCATCTCCGGGACGTGTTCCAGCCATAGCACGCCCAGAGTGGCCCTGGTCCACCCGCCCATACACTCACAGATACTCCCAGTCCTCTCTACAATCCTCTAGCTCTGTCCCAGGCTCCAGTGGGCACAACAGCTGGGATCCACGCACACCCTCTATTACGTCAGGAAGCCCTCTTCCCTCGTCGTTTGCCAGCACGTCCTGGCGGTCAAATAACGCTTCTAGGAACATGCCAACTTCAGTGCCAGGTGTCCAAGAGGACTCAACGCGCCAGTGGACCTCTACAGTCTGTCACAATGTCCCATTGTTACTTTCTTGGCTTTTACTTATATAACATGCGTGTGCAGGGCCTCGAGTGGGTTATTCGTGATGTACACAAGTTACGAGACTATGTTGAAGGCACGGACCAGTCTGCAGACCCTGCAGAGTCGGAGTCTCCTCCTCTAGACCAGGTTGAGTTCGATATTCTCAAACAGTCTCCTATGTTGGGGGATAAGTATAAAGTAGAAATTGGTTGGTATTCAGCTTTTCTATCCGCTGTCACCGTTAACATTGTCATCTGTAGCTCCTACACCACCTGGTGAAGGTGCCTCCGTCGCGACCTCGAGGCAAACTTTATCCCTGTACATAACGTTGGATTTCCCCCACGGTAATTACGAAACATCAGCCTCGATGATGGCTGCTATTAAATGTCAGGATGACCGTCCTGGGGAGCGTGGAGCTCGTCCGGAATGGGTATGGGAGTTCTGGCAGAATGATTGGGTATTCCGACAGGAGAGCGAGGTCTGGGGTGAGCTTCCCACTTTCCAAATTTATATTTGCGCTCAAATTAAGCTGATATTTAGAATGTCCTTTACCTCCGCTGTCGGCGTTGCTGGAGAACTCCAGAATCCGTGAAACGGACTCGCTCGTGATTTGTATCCAAATCCATTGCCCTGATGGTCCATTTATTCCTCAACAACCATCCACTTACTATGTTCCACGGGACTTACTCGACGGTCTTGAAGCTTCTTTAGATAATCCTAGTAAGTCCTTTGCTGCGCACATGAGCAATTAATGCTTATCACGGATTCATAGATACTGGTGATGTCCGCTTTGTATGTTTGGAGAAGATGCGACCCGATGCTTCTCCGACGTTTGACGCCTCAAGCTCTATGCATAGCAGACGTTCTACGTCTTCGCAATCGTCCCATTCCCCCTTTTCTGCTCAAACCACGGCTCGAAAACGGGTCATTTATGCTCACTCCGATATTCTAATCCGGAGATCCGATTATTTTGCTACTATGCTCTCCTCCACTTTTTCAGAGAATCCAGGATTTGTCACTGGAGAGAGAAAGATTTACACTATTGTCGTTGAAGAAGCCGACTTTGAGACCATATACTGGCTTCTCAAATACTGTTATGCCAATTGGCTTCTCTTCAGAGAGGATGACGATCCTAGGTTAGCGGTAGAGGGCGTCGGAGCAGGCTGGAGTGCAAAATGGTTGAATACACGCGAAGGCGAATGGGACTGGAAGACGTTCCATAAGACGAGCCCTGGGGATGACATTGCAGGCGACGCTAGGAGCGTGGCTAGTGGAGATAGCCCCTCTGCTAGCGGAGCATTATCCCGATCCACTAGCGGAAGCCACCCCGCTCTAGCACCTGCTGTCATTTCCAGCCCACCCTCTGCACCAAACCCGAGAGTTTCTGCGCCGAAATCAAATATGTCCTGTGGTATTAAGTCTTCTAGGCCTATAGCTTCTACCTCCTCTCGTCGCCCAGCTCCTGGAGGGTCATCCACTAGTAACCCTGTGACTATGTCTGTGAGTGGGACGAGTTCCGTGGCGAGTTCGAAACCTGTCGCCATAGTCGTCTCTAACAGTAATTACTCTACATCCGCCCACTACCCTGTCTCACCGCGTTCTACCAGACAGCACCAGTCCGTTTCTACACCCGATCCTCATCCTCACCCAGTAACAGCTCCGCCGCCTGCTTCTGCTTTGTCGATGTATCAGGTTGCTCACCGATATGCGATGCCGCATCTCGGTGCCTTAGCTCTAGAGCACATGATGGCCACCATTACTCCCCAGTCCAGCTTCGCCCTTCTCCTTGCCACTTCTGTCTGGGATGAGTTACACTCAATTGTCGAGGTTAGCAGGATGTTACTATATTTTTTTTTGCATCTACTGACTTGCTTATTGTCAGGACTATGTGATCGAGAAGTGGGACGAAGTCTCCGTATCAGACGAATTCGAACAATGCTGTCAAGAAGTTGCAGCGGGCGAGTGAGTTATAATATTTTCTTGCTGTCGTTCAGGCATGAAGTTAATGCGTGTGATTTAGATGGGGTCCAGATGGCGGCAGGACACTGATGACAGTATTCCGTCGTCTTCGCTCTCCGGGTGCAGCGGCCTCCTAGGTGAGAGTCATTTAGCAAACAGCTATATTCGTGTATCTATAGAGTCAGCCGTGGATATAATACAATAATTTAATGCGTCCTGCGCCTTAAAAAACAATGACAAGAAAGTTTCTAGCTCCATCAACAATTCGGGTCTGTAAGCTCCCAAGCACCATAAATACCCCATACACCCTACAGCGGTGAGTTAGCACTTGACATATAGGGTGTTAAATCACTCACGCGATCATCACAGGATTTTGGCGTATTGAAATGAATACCTTGAATAATCGCGGGAGTGGTCGTACACATCCTTATCCAATCTTCTCCGCCACGTATATTCCAGAGGCGTGCTTGAAAGCCCTGATCGACAAGCTGAGTCTACCGTGCAGGAACTAACAAATAGACGTCATACCCGCAGCTGCGAACCAGCCGATATACATCCCTGAAAGGCATCTCAATAGCCTTTTCTTCACACCAGATCTATGAATGTACGTACTTTGTCAGAAAACATCCCCCAGTTTGGTTTACATCCTTCTTCGCCGAAGTTCACAATCCAATGGCCTATTATACTGCCAAATGGCCACTACAACATAAATATGAGGACACACGAATATTGTGGATCGCAAAAAATAATTACCTGATTTTCGCAATATGCAGGCTCCTTCAAAGCCACGCCATGTATTTCTATCATGGTGCTCTTACAAGCCTTCGTCCAGTCAGAAAAGAAAGGAACTTTCCACAACTGCGCCGTGTACTCTCGAGTTCCATACGCTAGACAGTGCTCGCTTCCTCGAGGCTCGCTCCAGTGAAAGGCTTGATCGCTGTGTTTAGTCTTGACTTGCTGTTTATCTTCTTTCACTTGCCGTGTGGACATTTCATCTCTCCCACCTTTCGACATCCTCTGCTGTTCAAGAAATTTCTCTTGCTCGAGTTCTTGCACTCGACTACTTGTGCTTTCAATCTGCCGCTCCTGATATTTATTCAACTTGTACTGTTGTCGGAACCAGTCATCGCGAAATTTTTGCCATTCCAAGTCATTTCCTTTCGAATGAAAGGATCCGAGCAAGGCAAAAATTAGGATTGTGGCAAACAGAAAGAGCATAGCAGAGATCGCGATGGTGATCTTTTTATTGCTCTTGTCTGCGTCAAACGCTACGTCGATAAGTGTGCTGCGTTCGTTTGCATAACTATTCCCGGCCTCGGTCTTAGGATTAGAGCCAGAAAAGCTCTTGTCATCTGACCTTGTGGCATAGTTCGGGACATGATATGTGTCACCGCCCGACCTGTGGGATATGAATGAGAGGACTATTCCCCGTTTCACGAACATAGAAGAGGAGTCACACCCATTATCTTTAGAATGGCTCGAGTTGGAACCATGAAATGAGTAAGATGGGGGTGAGCTACCAAACATTGTGTCAGAGAGGTGCAAAAAATAAAGCTGTAAGGAGAGTGCCTATTGGCGTTCTTGCGCTTTGTGACCATTTTTTATGCTAGGCGTGAGGGTTTGTGGGACGGTTGAGGGGGTCAGGACACCTTGCGTTGCGTGTCAAGTAGTCGTGCAAACCACAGAATTGATTCCGCGACGCCGCTGAGTGCAATGGGTCAATTTACCATTTCCGGCGGCACGCGTTGTGACGGCAGGGCAGCGTGTTTTGTCACGCTCTCGCGAAAGAGTTCCCGCGGCGGCATCGTAGCTCAGCTCGCTTAGCTCTCGTTTCAACCCAATTTGAACACGCTATATTATTTTGTATCCCTCAAACAACACTGGTCGCAAAACAATCCTACATACTGCTTACATATTCATAATTGCTATTTCCCTCATCTAATACATATTCCCTGAAATGCTGGCATAAAAATACATTTTAATTCAAAGTAGTACGTATTTGTTATAAATGGGACAATGTATGATAGTGAAAGTGGAACAAACCTAACCCAACGATGGCTATGGTGCTCGAACTGCTTGTTATGAATACAGGATAGCGCAGAAAACTTACAAATGGGCCCAGGATACTTCATAACATCAGGCATGACACTTCAAGTTACTTTATTCATAGAGGAGCATTGACTTAACATTGGTGTTACAAATGTGGAATTAAAGGTAGGAGCTACAACTTGGCCAGTGAACAGAGCTGTCAAGAGCTGCGACTCGCGAGCCACAACACCGGCTCAGCTCCGCTCGCGTGGTGAGCTGCTGGGAGCGGAGCGGCAGCAACACTAGCCGGTAGGCGCTTATGTATCGTCTGTTAGATATCGAGTAATCATTTCCCAACGATCTACTACTAGCAAACTATATAAAACGCCCTTGTGCTAGGTTAGCTTGAGTACGCTTCTCTGCCTTCTCTTTCTCCAAGTCCTTATGTTTGCCTTGAAACCATCCTCCCGTGTGCACCTGGTGCTGCCCAAGCGCAGTCTTGCCACCGCTGCAGCTGATTCTCCCTCTTTCCGTATCCCCGTGATCGACTTCGCCAAGTTTAGAGCAGCTACATCTCAGACGGAGAAGAAGCAAACAGCAGACGAGATTATTTCTGCGTTCAAGGAGAGCGGGTTCATATATCTGTCTGGCCATGGAATTCCTTCTGGTAAACGGCTTAGCGTCTTCATTGTATATACTTTACTCATTTGTGCAGATATTGTCAAGAATGCCTTCCAAAAGGTGATGGCGTCGACTTTCTTTAGAGGTTGATATATAACAACGTTCGATAGAGCAAGGAGTTCTTCTCCATGCCTCAGGAAATTAAGGTAATCAAGGTTATTGCAGGTATCAACGTGCAAAGGGCTAATTACCGTTCTCTAGGATACACTTGCATGGGAGGATCCTCGCTCTAACCGTGGATACGTCACATTTGGTCGCGAGCGTGTAACACAATCCTCGGATCCTGCGGAAATAGCTGCTTTGCGCAAAAAAGCACCAGATTTCAAGGAGTCGATGGAGATCGGACGAGATTGGGACTCTGAGTGGAAAAATCAATGGCCACAAGACAAGGATGCACCTCTGTTCAAGTCAACTATGCTGGACTTCTATCAGGTAGCGCAATTATCATTTGCTTCAGAAAGCGGCATGAAACGAATGCTCAATATCGATTTTAGACCTGCCACAACCTTCATGTCCATGTTATGCGCTCTATTGCTCTTGGCCTTGACCTTGAAGAGAACTTCTTCGACAATAAGATCAACGATCAATGCCACAATCTCAGATTGCTATCCTATCCACCTATCAAGCGATCTCTGCTTGCCGGAGAAGGTCAGGCACGGGCTGGAGCTCACAGTGGTAAGTCGCACAACGTACGAGAGCCATGTACTCGGGGATTAATAATTTGTTGCTCCCTAGATTACGGAACTTTAACACTTCTATTCCAAGACTCGGTATATTTATTATGGTTCTTCTGGTCATCGCATTCTCATACTTTGGCAGGTCGGTGGCTTGGAAGTTCGCAATCCTCACACAGGCGATTTTATACCCGCTACACCGATAGTGAGTTATCGTTTTTGCTAATGAATACCACGTCTTAATGAAACCTACACAGCCGGATACAATTGTAATCAATGTCGGTGACCTGCTCGCTCGCTGGAGCAATGATGTGCTAGTATCCACGCTTCACCGCGTCGTAGCACCTCCAGCCAAACAAATCAGCGAAAGCGAAGCCGTGACTCCGGTACGCCAATCTATCGCTTTCTTCTCACGCCCCAACTTCAGCACGGAAATTGCATGCCTTCCTAATTGCGGGAAGGAGGCAAAATACCCTCCCGTGAACACGTTTGATTACATTGTTGGCCGGCTCTCCGATACTTATACCAATTAATTTTGCGGGAGCATTTGTATCATGTTAACTCGGATGGAATGCAATACCATTGTCTTATATCTCTCCCAGGTGGTATGCAGGTCGCCTTACATTCCAATCCTTTCAAAGAACCTTCGAGGGGAATTATGAAACTGCTATGAATGCACAAAGCATCATTGTGTTGTAGGGATCGGATACATATCATAACGGCATGATAAAACAACGGGTACGTGTGAACTACTGAGACTGGTGGTTGGATATGTGTCGCTGCCCGACCTGTGGGATATGAATGAGAGGACTATTCCCCGTTGCACGAACATAGCAGAGGAATCACACCCGGGCCTATTATCTTTAGAATGGCTTGAGCTGGAGCCGTGAAATGAGTAGGATGGAGGTGGAGCTACCAAATATTGTGTCAGAGAGGTGCGAAAAATAGAGTTACAAGTAGAGTGCCTATTGGCGTTCTTGTGCTTTGTGACCAATTTTTATGCCAGGCGTGAGGTTTGTGGAACGGTTGAGGGTGTCAGGACACCTTGCGTTGCGCGTCAAGTCGTGCAAATCACAGAATTGATTCCGCGATGCCGCTGAGTGTAATGGATCAATTTACCATTTCCGGCGGCACGCGTTGTGACAGCGGGGCCGCGTGTTTGTCACGCGAAAAAGTTCCCGCGGCATCACGCTAGAACATATGGGCTGGTAGGCGCTTATCTGTCGTCTGCTAGATATCGAGAAATCATTTCCAAATGGTCTACTGCTAGCAAACTATATAAAACGCCCTTGTGCTAGGTTAGCTTGAGTACGCTCCTCTATCCCCTCTTTCCTCAAGTCCTTATGTTTGCCTTGAAATCGTCCTTCCGTGTGCGCCTGGTGCTGCCCAAGCGCAGTCTTGCTACCGCTGCAGCTGATTCTCCCTCTTTCCGTATCCCCGTGATCGACTTCGCCAAGTTTAGAGCAGCTACATCTCAGACGGAGAAGAAGCAAACAGCGGACGAGATCGTTTCTGCGTTCAAGGAGAGCGGGTTCATATATCTGTCTGGTCATGGAATTCCTTCTGGTAAGCGGCTTAGCGTCTTCATTGTATATGCTTTACTCATCTGTGCAGATACCGTCAAGAATACCTTCCAAAAGGTGATGGTGCCAACTTTCTTTGGAGTCTGATATCTAACAACCTTCGATAGAGCAAGGAATTCTTCTCCATGCCTCAGGAAATTAAGGTAATACCGTTGCAGACATCAACGTGCAAAGGGCTAATTACCGTTCTCTAGGATACACTTGCATGGGAGGATCCTCGCTCTAACCGTGGATACGTCACATTTGGTCGCGAGCGTGTAACACAATCCTCGGATCCTGCGGAAATAGCTGCTTTGCGCAAAAAAGCACCAGATTTCAAGGAGTCGATGGAGATCGGACGAGACTGGGACTCTGAGTGGAAAAATCAATGGCCACAAGACAAGGATGCACCTCTGTTCAAGTCAACTATGCTGGACTTCTATCAGGTAGCGCAATTATCATTTGCTTCAGAAAGCGGCATGAAACGAATGCTCAATATCGATTTTAGACCTGCCACAACCTTCATGTCCATGTTATGCGCTCTATTGCTCTTGGCCTTGACCTTGAAGAGAACTTCTTCGACAATAAGATCAACGATCAATGCCACAATCTCAGATTGCTATCCTATCCACCTATCAAGCGATCTTTGCTCACCGGAGAAGGTCAGGCACGGGCTGGAGCTCACAGCGGTAGGTCGCACAACGTACGGGAGCCATGTACTCGGGGATTAATAATTTGTTGCTCCCTAGATTACGGAACTTTAACACTTCTATTCCAAGACTCGGTATATTTATTATGGTTCTTCTGGTCATCGCATTCTCATACTTTGGCAGGTCGGTGGCTTGGAAGTCCGCAATCCTCACACAGGCGATTTTATACCCGCTACGCCGATAGTGGGTTGTCGTTTTTGCTAATAAATGCTACATCTTAATGAAACCTACACAGCCGGATACAATTGTAATCAATGTCGGTGACCTGCTCGCTCGCTGGAGCAATGACGTGCTAGTATCCACGCTTCACCGCGTCGTAGCACCTCCAGCCAAACAAACCAGCGAAAGCGAAGCCGTGACCCCAGCACGCCAATCTATCGCCTTCTTCTCAAACCCCAACTTCAGCGCGGAAATTGCATGCCTTCCTAATTGCGGGAAGGAGGCAAAATACCCTCCCGTGAACACGTTTGATTACATTGTTGGCCGGCTTTCTGCGACTTATACCAATTAATTTTGCGGGAGCATTTGTATCATGTTAACTCGGATGAGGTATAATGCCATTGTTTTTATGCCTCTCCCAGGTGGTAGGTATGCAGGTCGCCTCACATTTCAATCCTTTCAAAGAGCCTTCAAAGGGGAATTATGAAACTGTTGTAAATGCATAAAACACAATTGTATTGCAGGGATCGGATACATATCATAACGGCATGACAAAACAACGGGTACGTATGAACTACTGAAACTAGTGGTTGGCGATAGTTTGAACGGGAGAAATAAAACAACATATGTGTAGTCCTGTGAATCTATTATATGCAAGTGAACCGGAAGAACGAGACGGAGACGTAAAACAAACAAGAATCCAATCAGGCCTTCTCCTTCTTTCTGAAAAGCCCCAGGGCGTGCTGACCACCGCATGCTACGGCAGCAGCGAACCACGCACCGCCTTCCTTCCTGACAATAGCACGAGGGGTGCGCACCTCCTCTTCTGCAACACCCAACTCCCCCTGTGTTCCTTGGCCCCAGGTGTACAGAGCACCGCCTTTAGTCACGACGGCATTGAAGTGCGGCCCGCAGGAAATCTGCACCACGGGGTCTTCAGGATCGGGGAACGTCACCATCGCAGGCTCAGGGAGGAATCCCTCGTGGAAACGGTCCTTGAATGCGACATCGTTATCTGCCAACCCCAGCTGTCCACCGTTGGACCGTCCGCAGGCGTAGACTTTCCCTGCTTTCGTCAGGAACAACGTGTGGTGCTCGCCCCCAGCAATGTCGATGACGACGTCGTCACCCAGATCCTCTTTGCTGAGCCGCTTGACTTTCTGAGGCAGCTGCACTATCGAGTCGGCCTCAGAGGTGTATCCCGTGCCAGTTTGCCCCATGGTGTTCAGGCCCCATCCCCAGACGTCACCTTTGTTGTCGACGGCAAAAGAGTGCATGGAGCCCCCGCCGATGGCAACTGCTTTGCGGGCGCGGCTACCACCGAGTGTGATCTTCTCGGGCACAGTGCCGTGGATTTTGCGACGCTCGATGACCTTACGTCCGAGCTGGGATTGTTCGCCGGCTCCCCATGTATAGATGTTGCCATGAGTAGTGAGAACGAGGAGATGGTTGTCGCCTGCAGCGATAGAGCAGACCTTCTCGATATCGCCAGGTTTGTGGATGAGCTCGAGGATGGGCACAGGGGTGAACTGGTGCTTAAGGCCAGTCGAAAATCCAAGAGAACCTTCAACAGCCTAAATCAAGATGAGTACAATGTTCCGTAAGAAGTCTGGACGAGAAAACTTACACGGAAAGAGCCCCACACTCTCAATTCACCTTCATCGCTGACAACGGCGCAAATGCTATCGCCGGACACAGCCTTGACAGCGCGGAACTTCTCATCGACGAGCGACTGAAGGGGATGAGGATAGCTGGTAAGCTCGTCTACATTCAAGAAAGAACCAGGATTGTTAGGATCCGGGACGTCCTGTGTGATCCGGCCAAGTGCCGCATCGTCGTTGACACCACAGGTCCAAAGCTATACAATGTCGTCAGCAAAACCACCGTTATCCGCAGTTGCATATGCTTACCGTTCCATTTTCATCAATCATGATGGTGTGTAAGCCACCAGCAGCGATGGACTCGAGTCCTGCGCCTTCCCCGCCGAACGTGCCCTTTGCGATCTGCTGCTCCACCCAAAGGTTTCTTTTGGGCTTGTCGAGCTCATCAAGGATATCAGGGCCCATGCCAAACTGGCCAAAGTTGCCGGCTCCCCAGGCAAATTGAACAAGACCAGGGCGTTGGTGAGATGGGGGGGTAGGAAGGGCGTTGAAGTAGGGTTTTGTGTTGACATTCGTTTCGCCGATGGTAGCAAGCTTTTTAGGGACCTTAGCATCCTTTGATCCAGCCTTGCCAACAGAAGCTTTGGAGGCGGTTCTAGAGACAGGTTTGCGAGCTGGCACTGGGGGATCGTTCTCGGTCTGTTTGGACTCTGAGCGGGAGCGCTTTGCAGGAGGAGTAGAAGATCGGTCGGGAGATGCAGCACGCTTGTTGCCGCCTGTGCGACTACGAGGGCCTGACTCTGTGGCTTCCGCTAGCTTGGCTTCCGCTAGTTTGGTAGCCACTTTGGAGACAGGTTTTGCTGAGGTAGCACGAGAGGAGCGTCTGGGAGGCATGACAGCAACTGGATGCCTTTGAGGGAGCGCAGGGGGGGTGTAGAGGAGGATGGGAGCAAGATAGCTCAGAGGGTGGCGCAGTAAGGTAGCGCAAGCAGACAAGGAGCCTGGAATAGAAGGGACCAGAAGGAAGAGTGGTCGAGTGTTGTAGTCAACTTGAACACCACCCGGTTCCGTCACAAATCCAACACACGAAAAAAAATATGACACGTGATCGGCGCGTTATTTTTCCTTGTTTGTACGATGGCAGCAACTCGGAAGTTGCGACAAAGGTTTCCAAAGGCTCCCTTTCCTCATACTTTATAGCTCAATCCAAAGTTTGCTTTGGACGTAAGGGAAGCTTTGGTTTCGTGCATTTTAACGCGCTTTGCAAGGTTTTCTGACACTCAACTGTTGCACTTGCCATGGGTTTTGACAATTACTAGTCAAAAATACAACATAGTCATCGTTCCCAACGAAATCAAGCAAGTGCCATCGCTACTCTGGTTGTTAATTTGCAGCTTTGACTTGCAAGTTGAAGCTTTCTCGACCAGTGTCGCGTCTCGGCCGAGTCCAACGCCAACCATGACATCTCGACGACGCTTTCGGCCGCTGCAAGGCCCACGTTGATCACGTGGCTGCCGGTATCTTATCAACGATCGGCCATGCGGACGGAGGCACAATCGTAAAGCTCCGGCCTCCGGATGTCTGCCCCGCGGACCTGCCAAGGCCCCGAATCTCAACTTGACCATTTCGCTCAACTGACAGCTCTCCTCTGCGCGTTTACCTCTGGGCCCGCCCATGCTTGCGTATACCTAATGGCTCTCGGAAGGGGAATAAGCTATATGCAACGCGTACGCAAACCTTAAATGCATTCCTTCTCGAAATGTTCACTGAAGGATCGCAGAGACTATTCCATAGAGAAAGATATGGTCCGTATCCAAACTATGGGCTTTCGGAGAATGCCAGTGGTGAAGAGTACGCATCTAGTTATTTCGCCCAAGGCAGTTCATTCTTAATTGTTGATATCTTTCAGATTTGTTGTCTCAAACCCAGCCACTGGGGATAAACTCTGCACGTACGCTTATCCAACCATCGAAGTCAGAGGACAAGATCTGAACCCAGTGTTCATAGAGTCGCATCTGCATCCCCTGAAGACGTTTCGAATGCTATAAACAAGGCTCAAGCTGTGTTTGAATCGGGGGTATGGTCGAAAGCGCCTGCGGTTACGCGATCGAAGGTGCTCTCCAACCTCGCTCGAGCCCTTGAGACGCGAATTCCCGAGCTCGCACAAATAGAGACCCTTCAGACCGGAAGAACTATCCGGGAAATGAATGCCCAGTTGGGCCGTCTTCCTGAATGGCTGTAAGCAGATATTTCGTCTGCAGAATTCCCAAATTTGTTGATTAATCGACATGCAGTGATTACTTTGCAGCACTCTTACGGACAAACCAAGCATATATTGCTCCGACTCAGGGTAAATTGCTGAACTACGTCCAGCGTGTCCCACTTGGAGTCGTTGCGCAAATTACTGTCAGTCAGATGGTCCGTTCTGAATTTTAGATTACTGACCCTGGTGAAATATAGCCGTTTAACCACCCTTTACTGATCGCTGTCAAGAAGATTGCTCCAGCGCTGGCAGCTGGAAACAGCGTTATTGTGAAGCCATCTGAGGCGAGTATCTTTACGTTTCTTGCTTGCAGCTCGATCTCATCAATTCCTTGCAGCTTGCCCCGATTACGGTCCTCGAGTTTGTGGAGATGGCTAAAGAGGCCGGACGTAAGAATAAATATCTACCTCTAATTTTTAGTTATCACCTACATATGTCATTTGTAGTGCCAGCAGGAGTCCTTTCCGTTCTCCCCGGATACGGCGCAACAACAGGCAAGGAAATTGTTAAGAACCCATTGATCCGAAAGGTAGACATTACGGTAAGGCATGAGTTATGCATCGAGAACCTCGCGATATGCTCAATTGGAAACGCAGGCTGGAACACAAACAGGTCGTACGTTAGGCAGCGTCGTCGGCGCCAACCTTGCAGCATTTACGGCAGAGCTAGGTGGAAAGGTGAGTTATTTTGCATCAAACCATGATATCTATCGCGCACAGCTGACTTTTTGTGCTTATTCAAGGCGCCCATTGTTATTTTTAACGACGCAGATATCATATCTGCTGTAAATGGGACAGCTTTCGCCTCATTCGTTGCGTCAGGGCAGACCTGTGTATCTGGCACGCGGATTATTGTTCAAGACGAGATTTATGATCGCTTCATGCCATTGTTCCTCGAAAAAGTTGAGAGCATCAAGCGGCGAATGGGGAATCGTATGTCGCAATTCGTTTAACTGGGGCGAGATACACGATGTGACATTCTGTTTTTAGCATCAAATCCTAAATCTACAATGGGGACGGTGATTTCCTTGCATCACCTGAAGCGTATTGAGGGAATGGTGGAGCGCACCGGCGGCAAGGTTCTAACAGGCGGCGAACGCATGTCAGGAGTATCTAAACTAGACGGATTTGATTTCTCTAAAGGCAGTTTTTTCCCTCCAACGGTCATCACTGATGTTGGCCTCAAGGATGAAATGTGGCAGGAAGAAGTCTTCGGACCTGTCGTCGTGGTTAAGCGCTTCTCGGTAAGCCTTCTTTGTCGGGCTTGTTTTTCGCAACATTAATTTCGCTTGGGCCCTATGACCCACAGGACGAGGCAGAGGGCGTCACGCTCGCCAACTCGTGCAAATACGGACTTGGAGCGGGTATCTGGACGTCCGATCTCTCACGGGCACACAGGATAGCAGCCGATATCGAAGCAGGCCTCTGTTGGGTCAACACCCACCATCGCAACGACCCTAGTTCTCCTTGGTGCGTACTTGTCTCGCTGAGTTGTTGGAAGATCGGATCTCATAGTCTCCCGTCTCTCTTGCAGGGGTGGAATGAAAGAGAGTGGCATTGGTCGGGAAAATGGGCTTGAAGCGTTCGCTGCGTGTATGTCATAGTGCTCTTTTTTGAGATTGACATATTTCTGATGACCGGTTATCTACCTGTGCAGATTCGCAAAGTAAATCGACCATTGTTAATATCGCTTCGGCAGAGGAATGCAGAGAAACAGACGACTGGTTTGCGGAAGTCCCCGAGGGCAAGAGGTACGGGTGAGGTGTTCCTTTGTGGGGCTGGAGGATTTATCGGGAAACATATACCCTAAAAACATCTACATATGACCATCGTCAATTATACATGATTGATAATACAGTAATGTCCTCCTGAGAAATGATATATCCTAGTACTACATTATGGTTATAACGTCCCGAAATGTCTACCCTGTTGTTCTAACAGCTTCCTTCTGCTGAGTCTATGAGAAGTCGCCGGTCAGATGAAAATAGTCTCAAAGAAAAAAACAAATGACGAACCTCTCCGACTTCCACTGGGGGTTCGTCTACAAAGTCAGGGACCTTATTCAGATCGGCGAGATACGATGTCCCCTCTTCTTCCTCCTCTAATGCGAGCGCATCCAGCTCTGTATCAAAATGTAAATATAAGGTATCTTCCGGATTAATTAACAATGGTTGCTCACCAGCTTCGAGGTCTGCTTCATCAATCTCGTCAGGGACAGCATAAGATCTGCCCAGCGACTCCTGTATCTCGTTGGCCTGCTCTAACAGGTCCTCCATATCATAATGTATATTCTATGCACAAACCAGATTAGTAGCTGTAATGCCGTGAAAGGATTTTGACCAACCTCAATCTTGTCTATGTCGATCTTGCCATACTGCTTTCGCATCTCCTTGTTTGCCACTTGCATTGCGTCGACAGTGGCCATCGTATTTCGCAGGTTCTCCGTTGCCAGCGCCGCGGACTCCATGTTGAATGTCTGTTGCGTGAGCTGTGCAAGCTGAGCCTCGTACATCCGTTTCTGCTTTAGTGTCCGAAGTGCTCTTTGTTGAATGGCATCCTTCAGTTGTCGTGGTCAGATGAGCCGAAAGAAACGGTGAAGAATGACATACCTTTCCGGGCCCGTTTCGTAGTTTGCTCATTTGCTCCTTGTAGCGCCCAAGTTCGCCATCTAACTTACGAACCTTGACTTCGATCGAGGCGACGCGTGCGTCTGTCTACTTCAATGCAACGTGTTCATGGACTATTCATGTGCAGAGGTGGGTGATACTGACCGATGCGATGGCGTCCTGAAGGGAGGGCTTTGGCTTCTTGCTTGCTGAGCTGCCAAATATGCGGTTCATTGTGATGTGAAAGGGTGCGCGGGTGTGCACAGTACGGTGGAGAGGACGAACGGGGTGCGCAGGCGATCAGATCAATTCGGGAGCAACCCAATCGGGGATCACCAGAAGATGCCGTACTGAATTATGACGATCACAGCACGATCACCTTGCTGCAACTCATTCCGTGTTTCATGGTCGCGTTCAACCGTTCAACAACTATTCATCGATTCTATCACAGGCCCGACCATCTCACCCATCCCTAGCCGAACCCTCGCAACCTTTCGTGCCCAAGGATGAGTCACATTGAGACTATCAACTCAAGACGCAAACGAGGTCTTGTCCATATTTATTTCCCATTGTCTTTTCTAGATTTTACCATATTACATTACCTTCTGCCGTGCGAATTTTCATCATCTTGGCAAGCATTGTAGGTGTGGGTGATGGGCGTTACGATGATCATCGTCAACGCGTCTCTCCTTGGATAGGTCCTTGCGAATTCAGTCCAACCCGTCAAGTTCTCTGGCAACTTCCATCCTTATCTTTCTCGCGATGTTTACCAGAGGCTGTACCGTCCTGGGCAGCGCCTAACAGCACTCAAAAATAAGACCTATCTTGTAACTGAAGAAATCAACGGGTTGAGGGAATTGCTCATTTGACCGGGCAGTTGCCTTCGTTTCCTCTTGTTTTTCGACATACCATTACGTGGCAAGTATTGTTTTCTGTCTGCATTTCACTATAAGAAGCCCGCAATGTTCGGGTCAATATTTCTGCAGCGCTATACTGAGTCAAACAAATGCCCTCTACTTTCTTCCCTCACGTCAATCTAGCAGCTCTCAAGAAATGGGCCATCACCACTGCAGCCAACCATCATCCCGTCCGGAACGTCTCTCGTCGCGGAGGGAAGCCCGTCTCAAAAGCTACCCCGAAGATCACTGGCTGTGAGGATGTACTTTGGGCTGGAACTAAGGTACAAACGCCATCGTACCAGAGCTGCTCATATCTGACCTCTTCGCTGTTCATTGCTAGATGATCCTTATCACTTTTGATCCCGCGAGCCTGCCCATGGGCCCGCGTGTGATGCTTGCCCACTTTCCCAAAGGCCGACCCCGCCTTACCACGCAGGCGTTGGTCAGTGCTCGCCGTCCTTCCCCGTTCCCCAACCATTTATTTAAAATTTCACCGTCAAAATAATTATTTTACAGGTTGGCATGACTGATACGATTTCCAAATACAAACCTGGCCGTATCGGCGCTCCCAAGATCTATGCCTTTATTGATTACATGCCAAATGATATTGGCGCCGAAGTGGTACTCCTCGAAAAGGTGAGCTTCCCTATTTCTGGAAGATCGCCACTGACAACCCCGTTCCCAGGTCCCAGGCGAGAATCTGGCCGACATATGGCCCAAGCTACCGCCGAATGGCCAGTTTATGGTCCTGGTCAAAGTAGCTGAACTGCTATGCTGTCTATTTAACTTCCGTGGGTCGCTTATGTGCACCGACCTGCTAGGTACGGGAACGGACACGCGGCCGATTCTCCCTGGGGAATCGCGCAAGATGTCCCAGTTCCCTGTCCTGCTTGGGCCTGCGTTTGATCAAGGCCCGTTGGTGGATATGGACCCTGTCCCAGCACAAAGTTCGACCAAAGAATATCTTGAAGCGCTAGCGGGGCGCGTCGAGCGCGTATTCTCGTACACACCCAAAGGAGACCCAACGCCCGAAAACCTGGCGGCTCGAAAGTCGCCTCACCCCAACCTGAACACACCCGAGCTGACGTACCTCGACGTGCAGCGTGTGCGCGACACCTGGGAGCGGCTGAAGACTCTCATCCCGTACCACACCGGCGGGTTCTACCTCCCCAAAAGCCTCTCCGGGAAAGCGCGCGAGGTGGCCAGCAACACACTCCAGTCGCGGCAGTTCGGGATTAAGCACACGGACATGCAGATGTGGCGGTTCATCGTCGAGATCCACCCCGTCGACGCGGCGAACCCGGAGCAGAGGATCACGATCACGCTGACGGGGTGGGAGCACGCGCACCGCGCGCCGCTGTGGTCATGCGCGTGCCTCCCGC
This sequence comes from Nidularia sp. FH-822889, assembly GCA_036937115.1. Lineage (NCBI taxonomy): Eukaryota > Fungi > Basidiomycota > Agaricomycetes > Agaricales > Nidulariaceae > Nidularia > Nidularia sp. FH-822889. Next base: position 46,007 of record JASFDF010000011.1, read on the forward strand.
CGTGGCTCGCGCCGCAGTTGGGTGGGCGCGAGATCATCCCCGCGGACCGGAAGGCGTACTACCGCGACCTGCTGGTGGGGCGCATCATGAATGACGACCGCATGCTGCGCTTCTCGTGGCAGTGGTTCGTCGCGTTCATCTACGGTGAGTCGGAGCGGTGGTTCGAGGCGTGCTTGAGCACGCACTGGCATATGCGCGACCATGTTGAGTATCTGCTGCCGTATCTCAAGCGGTACTGGGAACAGCACCGGCCGGACATGCCCTTCCCTCTTGTGGTAGGGCGGGACTATGCCGCGCCTGGGGATACGGCTCTGGGTGCAGCGGACCGTCCGGAGTTGAATCCCAACCCGAATCTCATGGCGATAAACGAGGGCGGGAACGGTATCGGGCAGACTCTCGGCGACGAGTGGAAGGCAATGTCTACGAAATGGACTTCACAGATAAAGAAGTAAACGCACAAGGGAAAATCTTTTACGAAACGAAATTATATAGTACTACTACAATCTCCCGCTATCTGATGATTGTATTTGATATTCCCCTCATCATGTACACTTATTACACCCTCACAAAAAGTGCCTTGTAGATAATCTGGTTGCAGCTTTATCAAGCCACCAGTCAAGATGGATGCACACGGCGTTATGGATATCGAGGTAATTCTGTAATGTAGTTCTTCCCATCGTGGTAAGAGCGAACCAAGTAGAAGTGAACTAGGAAATACGTATCCAGCTTGCGCCTATGTGCGTCCTCAGAGAATCGTGGAAGTGCCGTGATATTACAGTGTGTTTTACTATACAGGTATAATCCTTTTTTTACTTCCAAATGTGGTGTATTCCGGAGAATAAGAACAAGGTCACGATAGGAACCCGCGCAGCGCGCCGCCTACATTCAGGACGTCAATCCTAGAGACTATTAAGTGCGTGTGCGGGGAAGTGAACAGCGTAGATGAACTTACAGAAATGTATCGTGCCCCCACACACCGCCGAGCTCATAGTAGCTGACGTTCTCGTTCCCGCTCATGCGCAGCGCATCAGCGACCTCGCGCTGCTGCTCGACGGTGAACAGGATGTCGCTCTGCACGCCAAGGATGAGGCACGGGATGTGCGCGAGGGGCGCCATGCCCTTCGCGAGGTCGGAGAGGTGCGGCGGGGGGTTGACGGGCGGGGGGTGCGACTTGGAGTGGGACGTCTTGTGCGGCTGCTTTGTGCCTGGGGCGGGGTGGTGCTCGGGGCGCTGGGGCGAGCGGGGCAGCGCGGGGTGGAGATGCAGCGCGTGCAGGGCGGAGTGCGTCATGTCGAAGAGGTCCATGGCTTTGGAGATGTAGATGAGGGAGTTGGCGTCGTATTTGAGGCAGAAGGATTCGCCTTGGTGGTCGAGGTAGGTTTCGATGAGGAAGTCGGGGCAGAGAGCGGGCGGGCGCGGGGAGGTGGGGGAAGGTGTGGTGTTTTCTGGCTCTGTTTCTGAGAGGGAACGGAATTGACGGCCGAAGCGAAGGTCCCATTCGGGGCCGGAGCGGTAGGTGATGGTGGCGATTTCTGGAGGACACGGTGAGATGGAAATGGGGAAGAAGAGGAAGACGTACGTCTGGCGAGCTTCATGCCGGTATGTGGGGGAAGGCCATCATAGTAGAAGCCGTTGTTCCAATTAGGATCTGCCATAAGCACTGCAGCAGAAAATGAGTAGTTAGCTCAGGGAGGGCGAATAGGGACGGACCACTTCGTTGAGCATAGCGCATGGCTACGCTAGATGGGCTGCTGCGAGCAGTTCCGCTGATACTTACGAGCTTGCGGACGCGTTCAGGATAGAGCCAGCCAGCAGCAAGACTCTGCATGGCGCCCATGGAGCAGCCGACGCTGGCATAAAGAGAGTGGATGCCAAGGTGATCGAGGAGGCAGAACTGGGCCCTGACCATGTCGAATATGGAGAGGATGGGGAAGCGGGTTGCCCAGGGTGTGCCGGTGTCGGGATCGATGGAAGAGGGACCTGTCGAGCCATAGCAGCCCCCAAGGACGTTGGTGCATATGATGAAGTGTTGGTTGGTGTCGAGGGCCTTTCCTGGGCCGATAAACTTTTCCCACCAGCCCTCTGCGGGGTTGGCGGGGGTAGAGGCGGCATGGGAGGAGGCGGAGAGGCCGGTATGGAGGAGGATAACGTTGTCCCGCGAGGGCGAGAGGGTGCCCCATGTCTCGTAGGCGATGTCGAAGGAGGGGAGGGGCGTCTTGGAGTATGTGAGCGGGAGGGGCTTGTCGTGGTGGTAGATATGGTAGCTCTTTGGGCTGGGGCGGGCGTAGGGGGGCTCTGGGCCAGTCTCTACCTCTTGCTGCTGGTGCTGGGCGGAGAAGGAGGCCATGAGGCGGGACTCGCGGGCGGCATGTGCGTCGACGCAGGGGAAGTGGGGTTGGGAGGCATGGGCGTCGGAGGACGAGAGCCGGGCAGCGAGGGGCCGTGCAGTGCGTATTGGTCTAGGTAATGCTCTTGCTAGCGATGCGGCGCGTGCGAGGACTCTTGATAGTGGGATGGACATGGTGTCCCCTTGCCCCGATCTGCAGGCTTATAGCGCAGTTGTCAGCAGCACTTTGATTCTTAAGAATGACGTGCTCGTCGGGATCGGACCCAATTGGGACGTAATCGGTGCCGCGGCGGCGAGCGGGGACCCCGGCGGGGGTCCAAATAAAGACATGGCAACGTGCGCCGATCTGTCGTGTGCCTTTCGCTCTCTGGATGGACTCCTATGACAGACGAGCAACGAACGCATGCAGTGCGGCGCAGCTTCAGCCTGCTTTCAAAAATACCCAGAGACGTGAGTAGCAGCCCAATTAGTTGACCGTGCCTAACACGTGGATACCACCCAGCTCTCCTTCCTCCTCAGGCCTGCCTCGGACGCTTCCTCTTTTCACGTCTGTCCTCCCTCCCGCGACTCCGTGCACACGCTGACCCCCTACCAGACCCAGTCTACAGATCCATCGTCCCTCCACCCGACCCCGCCCGCCCTCTTCCCGGGTTATGCCGCTACGCTCGCTCTCCCCCACCACCGCCGTCCCTCGCTAGACATGTTTTCCACCCTTTCCCACTCAGAAGAAGATCGCCCCACAAGGAAGAAGTCCAGGTCCGACAACCGCGTATGTCTCTTCTGCTAGTGTTTTATGCTCGCTAACGTGACACAGCTCTACAACTTCCTCACCCGCTCCCGATCGCGGTCACGATCCAGGACTGCTGACCCCGAGCCCCCCGTACACCACCCCGACCCCGTCCCAACGTTGCCTCCACTCCAGACACACATCCGCCACTCCAGTGCAGGCTCCAACAAAGAACTCCCCCCGCCTCCATCTCCCAGTTCAAAACCAACCACGCGCGTCCAGTCGCGTCCGCTGTCGTCCACCACCACCGCAACCAACACCACCGTCACTCCCGGAACTCCAAAAGCCCGCAGAAACCCCCAAGCTGCCCTCCCGCCCACACCAGATACCCATGAGAACCAGGACGATGCCCCCAAACCCTCTGCAACCCGCAAGAAGCTCCATAATCTCTTTGGCATCCCCCTAGCCCCCCGCAAATCCTCCCGATCGAGATCACGTCCTACAACCCCGCGTGCCTCGCTTGACGTGCCCCCTCTCCCCGGACACGACGACGATATAACGCCCAAGCCTCGCAAGTCCTTTTCTCCGCACCCCTCGCGACCCCAGAGCCCGACAACACCGGTAAAATCCAAATCATCCACCGTCAGCTCAACCGCAACTACCTCCACCACGTCGTCCACCGCGTCTACCTCCCTGCGCCTCCCGCGCTTCTTCTCAAGTGCGTACATTCTTTGACTGTTGCCACACGCACTCACCTCGTGCCAGGTCGAAGCACCCCCGCACCCGAAACCCACGCCCTGCAGCGACAACAGTCCACCACACAGACCTCTGCATCCGCACCCGCCGTTGTATCAGGCCCCATTAAGCGAGTCTCGTCCCACCGCCGCGGCACCAAGCCCGATCCAGCTCCTCCCCCCGCCGAATCATCCACAGCCCCCATGATCACCCACACATCCGCGACGCCACTTACGTCGCCGGCTAGCAGCCACCACCCCGCATCGGCATCCCGTCTGCACGCGAGCCACGGGCAGAAGGGCGGCTCCCTCGACACAGGGTACCGCTACCGCGCTGCGGCAACGATGGGCGTCGTGGACGAGGAGGGGCGCATGAGCGGCGGTAGTGGCGGGCCCATTCCAATTGAGATGCAGCGGTCGCGCAGTGCCAAAGGCAAGGCGCGCGAGACGCCCGATGTGGTCGCCCCGTCTGCGCGTGGCGGAGTGGGGCTGAGCAAGATGAGCAGCAGCGCACGCTCGACGAAGCATGGGAGCTTTGACTTTGAGCGGCCCGGGTGGGGTGCGGTGATGATGCAGCGCGCGGGGAGCAGCGGGACGACGGGGAGCACGTGGAGCCGTAGCGGGGAGAGCACGAAGCAGAAGGAAAGAGAGAGTACCCTTGGCGCGGGGTTGGCAGGGGTGGGCACGCTGCAGCGGGATGCATCGATGAAGAGGGGGAAGGAAGAGCAGTTGAAGGCGTTTGAGAGCGATAGGAAGCGCAGATTAGACCGGGAGAGAGAGAGGGAGCGGGAGAAGGCAGCGGCGCAGAGTGCATCGCAGCGCACGACACCGCAGGGCTCGCACTCCGACCACGCCGCCACGTCGACCTCGACGAACGGCACGGGGCACACGGGCAAGTCGTCCAGCCTCAGCCGCGCGACGGGCGGGAAGCGCAGCGTCTTCGGAAATACGCGCACGCGCCTCGCGGGGCTCTCGACGCAGCACGGCCCGTTCGACTTCGAGCCGCCCGTGCCGTCCCCAACGCGCAGCACGGGGAGCACGGGCACAGGGCACGAGGTCTCCGTATCCTGGGGCGGGAGGGGCGAGAAGGAGAAAGAGCGCCTGAGGGAGGACAGGGAGCGGCACAAGGAGCGAAAGGGGGCGCAGCGCGGCGGGGGCGACCGCCCGCCCGTCCCTGTGCCCATGCCCTCGGGGCACCGCTCCGGCACCAAAGGCCGCTCTTTGGACCTCGGGCTCGGGCTCTCCTGGGCCCCTACGAAGCTGCGCGAAGACGCGCTGCTCCCGTCCTCCGCTGCGTTCGTGCGCTCCTTCAGCCGCTCGTCGAGCCAGGGCGGGCGCTCCGCCTCGGGGTCGACGAACGGGCGGTCCGTGTCGAGCTCCACGGCTGGGGGCCACGCGCACGGGCAGGGCGGCAGCGCGTGGGCAAGGAAGGCGCAGATGGCGGCGGACGCGGACGAGGAGCGGTCCAAGGTCGGGAGGGAGGTCGCAGAGCTGTTCCGTGGTGCGCTGAATGAGGAGGGGTATGCTGCGTTCAAGAAATGTGCGTCCTGGCCCTTTTTTTATCATCTATGCGGCGGCGGCTATTTCATTTCGGTCTTTCGGGCTGCGCTGACTATTGTCCCTAGGTGTGCACCAGTTCGACGCGCACGAGATGCCATTCGACGGTCCCACCGGCATCATCACGCACGTCGAGCGGCTGCTGCGCGACGCGCCGCGTGTGCGGGAGGAGGACCGCCGCCGGCTCATGGATAACTTTGTCAAGATCATTCTCCAAAACGCTTGAATCCGGCTAGCCCTTTACTCGTACCCCACTTGCATTTTTTGACCCCTTCTGTTCTTGCTACGCACCTGCATCGTTATTGACACACTCCTACGCCACTGCATGTTCTCATGTCGTTTTTCTCTCTATACGCCATGTTTAGATGAATTTCGATTTCTAGTTTTCATCCTTTTGGGCCTTTTTTGTCATTGGGCTTGTCTCTATTCTACCTACGACTACACTTCATGATTTTTTCGACATTGGTTCATGTTGTATTACGCACGCACGCCTTGATTTTGCCACATTCCTCATGACTAGTTCTCCCCCTACTTACTATCACGCCGCAATGCTCTCCATGTTATTTTGTTGCCCTGTTTTTATGATGTCCAAATCATGTGCTTAATGCTTGTATGTGTCGCCTTCACAGAATTAATCCTGATACAGTTCGTCATTACTGGTAAATTATCCCGAGATGGTACATGTTGAAAACCGAAAACAAATACATAGTATAACCACTTCTTCATCTTACACCACATAACATATCACCGTCTATGTCGCAGGCCTGAGTGCTCTCAGTCGTTCAGCAAGCTTGTCGTCTTCCTCCCGAATCTTCTCCCCAGGACTGATTTCTGCCACTGCGGCAAGGTCCTTCGCGGCAAGGTCATGCTGCAGCTCGATGTTGGCTTCTTCCGCCGTCTGGCGCAGAAGCTGGTCGATCTGGTCTTGGGGTGTCGAGATCGCGGTCGTGGAGGACATGGTATCTTCCATGTAGGATGTTTGTACATCAAGATCGGCGAATTGTGACTCGAATTTATCCATCACCATAGATATCTGATAGAAGAAGGTAAGAAAGGGGTGTAAGAAAGATAGGGGCGGCATACCCTCTCGAGGTTCATGGATTGCATGGCATTGTCCATTCCACGTACGACGGACGTCATGTTGCCTGTTATCTGCCGCATTGTCACTGCTGTCTCCACCCGGCTGGCGACGGCGTCGATGCGACTAGATAGCCGCAGCAGGTTCAGGGCCTCGCTCTTCTTGCGAATAGCATTCGATGCATATATCCGGGCTCCATCTGTGTTCCCCTGTTGAAGTGCCTGTGCATCGTCAAAGGTTAGAACTGGATAATTTCTTATGTGCATAGAGAACTCACCTTCTTTAACCTCGTCTTTTCTGAGCCCTCGTCCTTCTGCGCCTTCTTTGCCTGCTTGCTGAGGGTCTTTGCTGTAAACTGCGGCCTCAGATTAGAATGACGACATATGTAAACTAGGAGAAGATGCTCACTTTAAGCTGGAAGAGGGTTTCTGGTTAACATTAGCTTCATAAATGTGAACACAGCGAGATACGACTCACTCTCGAGGTTGCTCATGGTGTTCGGAGGGATGGAGTGGATGAGTACAACAGCGGCAGCGACTGACTCTGCTCTTGGCAATGGCTGTGGCCATCGGTGCCAAGTATGATTCACGTGATGCATTCCACGTGGAGAAGCTCAGACGCGACGCAGGGGAACCACGTCGGTTCCTCGTCGCTCACGATTCTTCGCTTCCAACTCCAACTCTTTTTTTTTTCTTCCTGTCACGAACAGGAGCACCGGCGTGCACACTTTCTGCGATGGCGTTGCTGTATTATACGAGGTATTTTCTCTCTTGCTTGGACGCCGTGCGTACAGCTGACCTTGGCATGCAGTTACCTCGCAGTTCTTGCTGCGTTTGCATTTGTCACGCTATCCCTCGGCAAGTCCTGCGTCCTATTCGGGCTGCTTTACGTTGACATCTCGTTCTCTGCTAGCCAGTGGCCTCCTTTATGTCTCAGAACTAATAGAAGAGCATTCACGAACCGCGAAGATAATCGGGCAACGGGGTATATATGTATGTACTCCTATCATGATCATCAATTTGACCGCTGACCCATGTGCAGGCCATTATATTACTTCACGTCCTGTTTTACTTCTCCGACTCTCTGCCTCTAGTGCAGACATTATTCTCGATAACGTGTCACGTTGTCTACCTCCAGAACTTCTCGTATACGTGGCCGGTCATCTCTCTTACCTCTCCTTCCTTTCTCGCTTCATGCGTTCTCGTCATCGCGGATCACTTCATATGGTTCTTCTATTTCGCTCGTAGAACAAATGAAGCGCGGCATTATAGATCATACCGAGGCCCCCCACCAGAAGTGCCAGGCTTCACCGAAATCGCGTCCTTCTTTGGGATATGCGTGTGGCTCGCGCCACTATTCTTGTTCCTTAGCCTTAGTGCTAATGATCATGCCCTTCCCGTCTCAGCAGGTACTGTCTTCCTCGGTTTTGGGGCTACACCATGTATCCTAACGTTGTTATGAACTCAGCTGAACCATCTACTCCATCTGTCAATCCAATGGAACGCACGCAATCCCGTGTATCACTTATAAAATCCATCTTTTCTTTCTTCGCCTTCGACGGTCTACCGAGAATGCGACCAAAAGCTTCCAGAAAGGACACCTCTGAAGGCCTGTTGGCACCCCACACACCCCGTTCACAGCAACGGAATTTGCCTCCTCCCTCTCCCAATCCCACTCCCCAATACGGCCTTCCTCCGCGCTCACCTGGCCCGCGAGTGTTGGGAGCACAGGAGCTCGACGTCCGCCTTTCCAATGCCACTGCGAATAACTTCAAACTTAATCCACCTCCTCGGCGTTCATCACAAGGACCTGTGCGTAGATCAACAGGCGAGGGATCGGTGTTGGGTTTGAGGAGGACGGGCACACCTGACGATGTATTTAGTAAGGACCGATGATGTACGTAGACTGTGACTATAGCGGGATATAGGCTTTTGCAAAATGTCCCATGCCTGTTATGTACGTAGAGATTCAATGGAATTACTGCAATACACGATGACCATAGGCCCATGCAATGCTCGTCGATGGACATTGTGGTGGAGCACTATATTTAGGCGAAAACTGTCATTGATGTGTGGTCTTGACAGGCTTGACAAACAACTGCCCCGATCGATCAAGGCCATCCTCCTGCCACCATGTCTCATAAGCGCTCAAAATCTATCGATCCCACTTGCACTGTCTTTGTCGTGCACTTCCGAGGAATTCTATGAATTCTATAATAATGAAAAGTACTCAACCGATATTCTGGCTGACGAGACTTTAGTCAACATCGTCAATAGCAACGCCTAATTCCTACGTTTAGCTTCCTAGCATTACTACCTGGACCAGCTCTTAGCAGGCATGTTAGAACACGCCCCAGATCAACGCGGAAAGCGATACGTCGCCGTCGCTCTCCACATAGCACACGGAAAGGGGAAAGACGCGGTGGTTGATGTGGCGAATGCATAGCACTTATTCCTCCCAAGTCAGTCCCCAACTGATTTCTCTCTCTTTCATCCACTCATTCCTGACGTTCACTGTTGGCCATATCAAAATCTATTAAAACCGAACCTAGCGGAAGCCAGGCCCCTACAACTGATAACACTGCGCAGCACATCGAGTCCGCCAACCAGTCGGACCAGAAAAATCTTAGAAAAGAAGTGAGTGTGAGAATCAGCCTTTTATCTTTGTTCCAATTAAACAGTTTTACAGGTCGCCATCCTCGAGTTGTTCTATTGTGCAACCATCATAACATTCGATGTAGCTCGTGTGCATACACCCAGCAATCAAGGACGGTTATCGGAAATTCCGGCTACACCGCAACGTCTAATGGAAGCCGCTCACATTATTCCATACCTACTAAACGACTTTAGTAGCACGCCCATTGGTGGTCATGAAATTGTGCGTTGTACTCTTTCTTTTATTTCTGTACATCTAGCTTCAAGCTTTCGGGATAGAGAAATGCCGCTTGTACATAGGACATGCTTCAGTCCTGGACCCAAATTGACATCAAAGCACTTGCATGGTCAAAAATCAACTCTCTAGCAAATACCATCTACATGACGGCTAACGATCAGGTCGCCTTTGGGCGATTCCGGTTTACCTCGATAAAGAAGCCGTCAATCGCTTTCATGAGATTCGTTGCTCCTGAGGCTAATGCTCCCTAGTGCCCGAATTCTCCCAACAAGTACAAGGTACGGATGGCTCGACGTGGCTACACGTTGAGCAACGGGCAGTTTTCAGCAGATATTGAGTTCCGAACTATGGAGGAATCAGGCGTCGAACCACCCAACCTCGAGTTCCTCGGAGTTCATGCTGCCTTTGCTAAGGTTTTGAACATCTTCGGCGCTGCTGAGTATTTTGAGAGTTGAAAGGGAGGCTAAAGAGAATAACTACATCCGAATGGGGAAACAGATTTTGGTTTGATTCTTACGTCTAGGTTAGCGTTCATTGTACATTAGCTACATGTATGTCTGTAGAGACACCCTTAATATTGAACAAATCTTTTGCAATCACAAGGTATATGATATCAAAGATAAATTACCAAATGTTAAATAAATAAAAAAGGTCACTAATGGTGAAGTTTCCCCAAAAATTTCAAATTAAAAAATGCCAGCCCTCGGCCAAGCCGTAACGACCGGGTAAAATGGAACACACTGGAATTGCGCACAGCGCAACCGTTGGACTATCTGTCCCACCAATAGTTCATTACAACCTGCAGTGCTCGTTACTCCGGTGATGCAAGGCCGGGCCAGCCACACTAAGCCGTGACGACTCCACTGTACCGTCACACAAGCTGCCTGAACTCGAAATACTAAACGACGATTTAGACGGTCGCCTCCTCGAACGTCACTCTCTTGCACATGTACTTATACCTTGGCACTGGACCTAGAACACTTTACCTGGTTACAAGCCACCATGACGAGAAAATAGGTCGACCAGAGCGAGCCCTGGTGTTTCGCGCGGGAGAAAGCCGCTCTCAGGCAGTCGTTGAATTCTTGCCGAAAGATGAGGTCAACATCGGTGGGCTCGTCAAACTGACGAACAGAGTTGTGAAGGGATGTTTGGGACTGATATCTGTGGATAATGGTGCGTTCTTCCAAAAGATTACGTCCTTGAACGGAGCCTAATTTAACGGACGGCTGCAGACCTTTTCCTTGCTATAATAACCAGTGCCACTGAAATGGGAAACACCAGGCCATCTGCGGCTGAACCAGAGTCTGTCGCGCGAATACACGAAGTCAGCTTCTACAGCCTAACGTCTTCTCTCTGGGATGATCTCACAGGAGCTGCGGATCCAATGGTAGGCATTGACCCCACTGAGGCTCCGCTCACCAGGGACAACTACAATCAAAATTCTACGGCTCCTCAAACATTTGAGCACCCATGTTTTCCCTTAACGAAGATCCTTTCCTCAGGCTCTTTCTACTACGCTCTGGAGGGCCCATGGGATCTTTCGTCTCGGCTTGCAGTTCGGCTTTCAAGAGATCCCTCGTCAGCTAAAGATATTTCAAATTTCGATGGGCGATTTGTTTGGAACGAATATATTGTCCGCAGTCTACTTGATTTTAGAGACCGATTGGATGCGCATGAACGAGAGGACTTGGATCGGTGTCAATTTATCGCAAGTCAAGCACATCGCATTCTTCCTTTATCCCTCTCACTCTTCCTTAGGTATTGGCGATCCAAGGTTTCGTTGGATTATTTACGATGGCACTTCCTGCACCACCTACAGACGGAGCTCCTGCCGTCGCTACTCTTTCTCTGATATCCAGATTGGGATGGAAACGGGCGGGCACGCGGTTTAATACGCGTGGCGTTGATGACGATGGAAACTGTGCAAACTTCGTAGAGGTAAGTAACGCCAGCATAGTACTACTTCAATGGTCGGTTTCTGAGGTCTCTTCAGACGGAGACCGTGTTCAGCACCGACCAACATTGCGTCAGTTATGTACAAGTGCGCGGAAGTGTCCCATGTATGTATTTTCTTCTTACAAATGCAATGATAATATATCCTCAACTGGGGCAGTATTTTGGGAGCAGCAGGGACTTCAGACATTTGGACAGCGTATACAGATAACGCGACCACATGCATCGCAGCCTGCTTTCGAAAGACATTTTTTGCAAATCATGGAGGAATATGGCCCCATTCATGCGATAAATCTTCTTGGAACAAAGGAGAATGAAGCTTCTTTGACGAACGCATATGCAAGACATCTTCAAATTGCACGGGGCGCTCTCGGAGACGATCTTGGTATCACCCATTTCGACTTCCACAATGCAGTGAGAATAGCAGGGCATGACAGCGTCATACGAGAATTGAGGTACTTTCTTGCAATTGCTAATGTACTTTCTTGGCGCTGAAATTGTTTAGACGTCTAGAGAACATTCGAGATAATGTCGACAAATTCGGGTTTTCGATGTGTGACGCCTCGTCAGACGAAATCATCACAGATCAGAAAGGAGTGTTCAGGACAAATTGCTTGGACTGGTATGTAATGAATCGCTACGTACTACATTGTTTATTGGAAATTCACTTTTTTTAGCCTAGATCGCACAAATTTTGTGCAGGATATCCTCTCTCGAACAACCCTGGAACAATATTTGCAGCTTGTTCGTCGTGAATGGCTCTTGTCGAATTCACTGTGGACAAATCATCGTGAATTATGGGCCGAGAACGGCGATGCCTTGTCGAAAATATATGCAGGGACAGGCGCTCTCAACACCAGCTTTACTCGGAGCGGAAAGCGCACATTAGCAGGTATATCGCATGTTCTGGTTTCTATTGCTTTCTAAATGCGCTCTTTGAAAGGTGTGCTCTCCGATGCAACGAAAAGCGTTTCGCGAGCATACATAAACAACTTCCAGGACAAAGGCAAGCAGGTTGCGATAGATTTATTTTTGGTTAGTTACCATTTTCACAACTTTTGAACCTTTCACTGACATTTAATAGGGCAATCTCAGCAATCAGAGACAAGTCACCATCTTTGATCCCATACACGACTCTGTCCGCGCTGCACTAGAGCGGCGGTGAGCGATTATCATCACAGATGCCGAAGGAAGCGCTGAGAATTTCATACAGATTATATGAATATTCGACGACAAAGCAATGTACTATTCTTATTGGAACGTGGAATCTCAACGGAAGGGTAAAGTGCAATTCTTTATTATCTTATGACTATCTCACTTCTTTTACGTGCAGCCACCATCCGAATCACTTTTACCCTGGTTATTTCCTCGAGAAAGTTCTAATGAGTAGGTATATTTTTCCATCATAACTCGCTATGGCTCATGTCCCCCCAGGCCGGACATGTTCGTGCTTGGTTTCCAAGAAATCGTGCCACTGACTGCACAGCAAATTGTTCAAACTGATCCTGATAAGAGGTATGTCAGCCAACTCAAGATTGATTACTTTACGATTTGACTCCAATTTAGGCGCATATGGGAAGCTAAAATTCTAGAAACCCTCGAACGCCGCCCAAACAAAAAGTCTGATTACGTTCTACTCCGGAGTGAACAGGTAGGCTTGTTATACGCGCTTGGTACGGTTGCCTGAGTTTGATGAGTCTTGCAGCTTGTCGGAACGGCTTTGCTTGTTCTTGTCAAGACGGAGCTAACTGCTGTGATCCGGAATGTAGAGGCTGCCACGCGCAAGGTTTGCATTCCGCCTTCATCCATCAGCTTGCTTACATTACTTACCATGCTCTACAGACGGGTTTGCGGGGTATGTCTGGAAACAAAGGCGCAGTTGGCATACGACTGGACTATCATGATACCAGCTTTTGTTTTTTGACTGCTCATCTTGCTGCTGGACACTCTATGATCGAGGAACGAAATGCGGACTACCGCACTATAGTCAATGGTTTACATTTCCAGAAGGGAAAAACGATCCAGAACCATGAGTGAGCTACATTTAATTCCTTGATATATCGGTTAACTGACGTTAGCGCAGGAATATTATCTGGCTCGCTGACACCAACTATCGCATTGGGTTGGATTATTCGACAGTGAAATCATTTGCAGAGAATGACGACTTCGATTCTCTTCTTGTCGCCGATCAGGTGTTTATTCTTTTATTCTCCCTTATTTGATCCAAGTTAACGATCCACTGGTGATATAGCTGAAGCAAGCGATGGACTCCGGAACTGCCTTCGCTGGTTATGAAGAAGGGCCTCTATTATTTCGACCAACCTATCGCTATGATGTAGGAACGGACGACTATGATACAAGCGAAAAAATGCGAATACCTGCATGGACCGGTATGTATTTTCTAGTTGAACTTTTGTCAGTCCATTGAATTTGGTTAGACCGTATATTATATCGTGGCAACCAACTGGACTTGGCCGTATATTCCAGATCTGAATTACGAGGCTCAGATCATAAACCCGGTGGGCAGACCTTATTGCTACTCCCAGCTCATCTGAGATAGTTAATGGGTTTCTATAAATTTTTTTTTCTTCCAGTTTTTGCGATCTTCCGAGCTGAAGTTCGCATGATCGACACTGTCAAGCGTGCGATGCTGTCACGACTCCTACTTGAAAGCGTGGTTTCCACGGATCCAGGAGAGAAATTAGATGAAAAGCTTGCAAAGTTGGTCTTGCCAGCTAATACAGGAAATTGTATGTGACTTGGGTTTAAGCTCCTTCTCTGTGCTGAACTGTTGGTCATTTAGTACCACCTCCGAGTTCGGATGATGCTGCGTGGTGGGATGGCCCAGGTAAACTATTATTTACAAAGTAGTCAATGTCATCTGCTGATGCTAGCTTATAGATTGCCCCGGAGGTGTAATTCCGATTTCCGAATTCTTGAAACTTGACACTCGTCTTCGTAAAGGCAATCCATTTGACTCTCCTGCGGATTCACTTCGTTCTTCTTCGCCTTCATCATCAGAAGACGAACTCTATACTCACGCTCTTACTCTGCAAACGCCAATGGCTCCTGTGCAGGCTGCACGAAGACCAGCACCCCCTCCCTCTCGCCCACTGAAACCTACCGACCATCAAGACAACGGACACATTTAGCCATCTTACTGTTTATCGTAGCACGTTATTACTGCATAGAGCTTCACTGTGCGTAGATATAATACAAACATCACCAGAGCATCACCATAGACATGAATCCATAGGAAGAGAAAAATGCATACCTAATATGCATCAAATCAGTCCCTGCTTCTTGAGATCTTCATAAGTCTTGCGATTGTATACGTTGCCCTCATCATCCTCCAGTTCTTCCATCGTCTCCTGCTCAAATATTTCATGACGACCCTCATGTTTGAGTTTCTCCGCAACTATAAAATATGCATTGAGTCGTCCGTTGCCATATATATGGACAGCGTGTATGCTTACGGGCAAGAGCATCCTCGATACGGGTGATTTCGTGGAAATGCTTAGTATTTGGGAGACCAAGTGCACGCATGCCGAAAGCATGACGAGATTCCTGGAAGTGCCTATCAAAGTTTTTCCTAGCGAAGATGAAGCGTGAGCACCATGGGAGGAGCTGGAAACAGAGAAGTGCTTACCTGCCCATATATACGTGATCTGAGCAAATTTCGCATCGATACTCAACACCTAGCCCGTGTAGCTTATAAAGCCAATATGGGATGGGCTTGCCGTCCCATCCAAGAGGGAGTTTGAGGGGATTGTAGATTCTTTCCTCCTCTTCCTCCTCCTCTGCACCACCATCTCCAGTAGCAGCGGGCTGTGGCGGAGGCGGCTTCGATTGCTCGAGCAGCTCCTGCTCACGTTCGCGAGCGGTGAGTGAGAATCGGCGCTCGACATTAGATTTCGTTTCATTTATCACAGGAACGAGGGAAACAAGAAGGGAAGAGGCGAGATGAGTGTAGCGAGCAGAATTGTGAAGCCGCAAGTGAGCAGAAGATTGGTGGGCAGGTTGAGGGGTAGATGACTGGGCTTGAAGAGTTGGAGCGCCGTTCGGATTGGCAGGAGGTTCTCCGGACGAAGCTTGTTTGGCTACCGCCTTAACGTGCTTTTTGGAGGTCAAGTGTGCGTCGTACACTGTCTGTTTCGAGTAATATTTTTGACCTGATAGGGGAATATATTTCAAATTTTCAAAAATATCTCTCATTAAAAAGATAGTACTTACAAGCAGAACACCAAATTCCAGCAGAGCCACTACCATTCGCTGGAGCCTTCGCATCGATATTCTCTTCCCATCCCGGAACCTCGTGAGTTTCCCAATTCTTGTCAAACTCTGCAGCTGCCTCCCGCTGCTGCGACTCGACGTCAATCAGCGGCTGAGTTCGGTTCATGAAAGAAAGCAAATATGAGTGCAAGTCTTTGATATATCTGTCAAAGAAATCATGTAAGCCGTGATAAAATAAGAAAACAGTGCACATACTTCTCGAAATCTTTCGTAAACCGCGTTTCCTTTGGCAGATCAGAGTGCACTGGTGCTTTCTGAGCAGCAAGAAGTAGGTCGAGATATTGTAGATACCCTGGTCGTTTCCCAATACCCTTCAAGTTGGCGTATGCAATATGGTTGGTGTAAAGATCAAGGTATTTCCCGTACGCTTCTTCACCCGAAAAAAGTAGAGAAATGGCTGGAGAGACAATTTGATCAAGCATTCGCATGACTGTAAGTAATAAACACGCACGATCTTCTTCCTCGTACTCTTCTTCTCCTTCTTGACCTGGCTCATCAAGGAAAGCCGCTATTTCGAGGTCGAATCCTCCTGGCATAGAATCAGGGTACTTGCTGTGGTGCTCTTGGATTTTCACCAACCGCGAGTAAAATTCCGAGAGGTCGTTTTGTTGCGCAGGAGCGGATAGTAGCTCAACTTCAGCCTTCCTGGAGTCTTCATCTCCATATAAATTATCTAATGCGGTGACCCTTGAGGAGATGCGGTCGAGGATTTGAGACGCCTTGTGCTCGTTCTGCAAGTTCCGTTCGTGAGTCGTCTGTGGCCTGGAAAGCAGAGTATAGAGAGCGCGTTCAAAGCGCTCGATTTCCTCGTGGGTCTGTCGCTGAACCTCTACGACAGAGTCCATGTTCGGTGCGAGGAAATTTTGGAGGGATGTCAGGTGGAATGTCGTTTGCGACGGAGTCCAGCGTCGAGCGCCTGCAGAGTATTCACATTCAAACTCAGCTCTTCTCTCAACCACCACCGTAACTCTGCTCAAAAATGTCGGGCATTAACACAGGTGACGAGGTACACTCTTTCTCTTACTCTACGAATAGAAAGCTCACCTTTTTGCTACAGAAATTGGTATTCGAGTCCTCTGAGGCCGTTTCCGTGGTCTCGACGTTCGATGATCTTGGGTTGAAGGAGGACCTCTTGCGCGGCATCTACGCGTACAGTATGTTGCCCTCCTGTCTTGTCGCCCTTGCGCTTACAACTGCATTTTAGACTTCGAAAAGCCCTCAGCTATCCAGCAGAGAGCTATCTTGCCGATTACCCAAGGACGGGATGTAATAGCACAAGCCCAATCTGGTACCGGTAAAACGGCCACCTTCTCTATTTCCATCCTCCAATCCATCGATGTCACCGTACGAGAAACGCAAGCCCTCGTACTGTCGCCCACTCGTGAACTGGCAACTCAAATTCAGTCTGTTGTACTAGCGCTTGGCGACTATATGAATGTACAATGTCATGCGTGCATTGGCGGAACATCAATTGGAGAGGATATCAAGAAGCTCGAGCACGGACAACATGTTGTATCGGGTACTCCTGGTCGTGTATTCGACATGATTCGCAGAAGGAGTTTGCGTACGAGGAACATCAAAATGCTGGTGCTTGACGAGGCAGATGAACTCCTCAACAAGGGTTTCAAGGACCAAATCTACGACGTCTACAGATATCTTCCTCCAGCCACGCAAGTCGTGCTGCTGAGTGCTACCCTGCCGTACGATGTGCTGGAGATGACCACAAAGTTTATGACCGACCCTATTCGCATCCTCGTGAAGCGTGACGAGTTGACATTGGAGGGGATTAAGCAGTTTTTCGTTGCTGTGGAGAAGGAGGATTGGAAATTTGACACCCTGTGCGATCTATACGATACCCTGACCATCACTCAAGCCGTCATTTTCTGCAACACGCGGCGCAAGGTCCGTCGTGCTGTACATAAAAGTGTACTATTCGGCTGACATTTTCTCTTTATTCGCTCCACAGGTCGACTGGTTGACAGAAAAGATGCGTGCGTCCAACTTTACAGTGTCATCGATGCACGGTGAGATGGCACAGAAGGAACGTGATGCGATTATGGCCGAGTTCCGGACTGGAACTTCGTAAGTTTAACCCAAGTACATATCTTCGTACCTGACCGTATTTGTTTTAGCCGCGTTCTCATTACCACGGATGTTTGGGCGCGTGGTATTGATGTTCAGCAGGTGTCTCTGGTCATCAACTATGACCTTCCTGCGTAAGTTCAGCTCACTTACTAAGTTGACGTGAAGTGGCTCATTTCCTGTCCGTAGAAATCGTGAAAACTACATCCATCGCATCGGTCGCTCGGGTCGTTTTGGCAGAAAAGGTGTTGCCATCAATGTATGTTTAGGAAGTGTACCTACGTTTCAAAGTTACTGACTATGGTTATGCTAATCTAGTTCGTGACGGTCGACGACGTGCGCATCCTCCGTGATATCGGTATGCAGATTCTTTCTCTCCCCAAAAGCATATCACTCATTATCCTATTCTCTGAAGAACAATTCTACAGCACACAGATCGTAAGTTGGTTCGCTCCTCCCTATAGTTTGGCGCTGATAGTCTTCCCAGGATGAGATGCCCGTCAACGCCGCGGAGCTCATTTAAGCACCATATAGGTGATGATTTTCATGTTGAAAACGAGGCTCTTAGTGTAGAGTCTTTCGACCGCCCTTGTTCATCACTTGCTGTACTTCTATTGTTATCGATTTCATTATGAACTCTATTTACTGAGACGATTCCGACGCATTCATGATATGTAAACCTTTTCTGTTCTATTGCTGATATGACCTACCCTACCCATCTGTACTTGGTGGGGACCCCCGGGTATGTCCTGACCCAGTGAAAGTTGGTGATAGTAGCTGCCTGCGTAAATAGATTGTGCCTTGTACTAACCAGCAAGGAAAGCGGTGTTTGCACTGGGAAGTCGGCTGCTGATCCTACTAGTACGCTTTTAACCAGATAGAATCAGTTCGCCGAGGCGCCATAGACTACCGAGTACTCCTACATAACTGTGAATCTTAACGGAAAGGTCATGTGGCAGCCGCATGGCAAGGTAATTGCGCCTGGGCCCGTTCCGAATGTCTCAGTATTCTAAAAAATCTCCAATTTAACACATAAATCAAGTAGTCTTAGAACACATGTAAAATGTAACCTAAATATTACGGTATGGCTCCTAAGTCCAACGCAAAAGCCATGTCAAAACGCCTCCTGGACCATTCTAACTATATAACGCGGATGATGTCCTAGTGCCTCGCATTTCGAGTCATGATAGAGTCTATCAGAAAGCTTTATTATCTGATACGGATCACATACAAAAACCAGGTGAGCAGAACAGTTCAGGAGGATCCAGGGGAAGATGCAAAAGTCAATCCATCGCCGAGACCATAACGTTGTCCAGGTGTTTTGTTAACTATCAGATATATGCCGATAATAGCGATGATTCAGTTTGTTCAACAAAGCATATAACTGTTGAATACCGCTAGTGGATCATGGAAGATGAGCACTAGGCATAAAGATAGACCAAAACTATATGACATGTCCTCGGTTTCTTGAATCACGAACCTTGATGAAGCAATGCCAGGATAGCGAAAAGAGCGTGTGGAGCGGCAAACTCGTAAAAGCTTTTCGATAGGAAGGGCCGCGTGTGATTTGTCCAATGTACAAGACGTTGGATTACCCGAGCGTAGCGCGGAGCTTCCATGCTGAAGCCGAAAGAGGTAGATCACCTCAGATACCGAGGGAAAATCAGTCGTACTTACTTTCATGTGGAAGGATGGCCGAAGAACCCGGCCCGAAGTTAGGAAGGACAAGAACGGCTCCACTGGACTGTCAAAGAGCATAAGGAATTTGGGCCACGGAGTTGGTGGCGCTGGGAGATTTTAGGTTCGGTCTGCAAGGATTACAAGTTGAAGAGGGATGGATGGATGATTCTTCGGAAAGAGTGCTTGCGATACTAACGCTGATACCAAGATGGGTCATTTCGTTCAGGTATTCGGCTGTAAAATGCCAAGGCCAGGGAAATTAACAGTGTTCACCGTGTAGAAGAGTAACCACCTTGAGCGAGAAGGTATATTTACCGTGCTTTCATCTCATACATGGAGCTGGAAGTCAAATTCTGTGAGCTATGCATCTTACCGAAATATTGAGACACACCCTTCTCGGTAGGACTCGAGGACGTTATCCTGCAATTGTACTGGATGCTGGTAAGGCTACGCGTTAAATTAGTGTCTGAATCGAGTCATCTTTTCATAGAGAATTGCCGGGTGCAATGCCCTACATCTTTTTGGACCAAAGCCATCCATGGGAGGTATTGCGCTACCTGCATCGTATGGGTCAATACACGGGCCAAAATTACATACCAGTGGCTAAAGTCCATTTCTTCAAGAGCAGATAGGAATATCGAAGCAAATAATTGGAGATGTTGAAGCACTTACGGTATTACAACGCTAACTCCGCCACTTATGACTCGCGAGAATCAAGACTGCAGAAGTATAACTGTAAGTACATAAATAGTCAGCAACACAAAACTAGTCCCGCGAGAATGAAGAATTCATCTGAGAATCGCTATTGTGAACTAAGAAAATTAATTGGCAGCTTGATAACCCCAAAATCTCTACTTACTGTTAGAAAAGTTCCTCGTTGTGAAATTTACTGCCAAGGGGAAAGTCTGGGGCATGGCTTCTTTGAGGTACAGTTTCCCCCGAAGAGTACAACTAGTTGGTTGGGACATCGGTGGAGAAGCCAAAAGGTCTTTCTCCTAGCACATACTCCTGGAGCAAGACTTGAATTCGTCCGATTTCGGAAAGAGGCTCTGGAAAGGTTATTTGCTGTTTGACGACACCAAAAATGGTCCTGGATGCGTGAACGGTAAATGTCATGCGGGTGAGATCATGCGTTTTGCCCGAAGGAAGCACTCATGGTACACATTGAAAAGCTATATAACAAGATAACACTTCCATGGACACACCCCATTCACTTGAATTCTTTAACATGTGCTACTGGCGTAGGCGAGTTATCGTGAACCAATGCACGTAAAAACAATGGAATTTACTCACATGCATTTTAACAGAGTTCGCAACGTATACAAGAAGTGCGTCCATTCATTCTAGCACATTTCATTTAATTTACATTTCTTCAGGTGTGGTCATGGCGTCACAATGGTATGTGGAATTCACGAATACATGATGCAGATGAACGACGTTGACATGTTATGATAGCCTGACGAGGAGGTGAGAACCTCCAATAAAAAGTTGCTTATCAGTGTTCACCTTCTGGTCAAGATCAAGTGTGATATAGCCCAGTGTAAATTCAGCCCTGCACATTCAAAAGATTGTCAACCCCCTCGTTGCGTCCAAACGTGCTGGCAGTAGTATGTCTTCAGCTTACACACCGTAATTCGTCCAGCTAACTGTCAGGAAGCCGCCAGTTCCCACAACAATACTCGCCACATATTGACAAACTGTGTCCCACTTGTGAAGGCCGAGGATGACGATATCTGACAGAGCAATGAGTACTGTATAATGTGGACAATACTTGCGTTCTGAGACACCTTTCTAATTGTACATACATATGATACAAACAAGCGCATAATATCCATCGTCGGAACTGATAGTACGTGGGCGTTCATCACACCAACCAAAACCCGGGTACGCGTTGGCGGTTCTCTAAATGAGGCGCCGCGTGAGTGAGATACAAACCGGCCATTTAGCAAAAGGCGCATTTCGAAGAAGACTTTCCTTAGTTTGTTAGGGACGACGTTCCTCTCAAGGAAAGTTCAACATACATTATG
Source organism: Nidularia sp. FH-822889 (assembly GCA_036937115.1). NCBI lineage: Eukaryota > Fungi > Basidiomycota > Agaricomycetes > Agaricales > Nidulariaceae > Nidularia > Nidularia sp. FH-822889. The sequence continues at coordinate 67,377 of JASFDF010000011.1, forward strand.
CATCTCCAATGTCGTGCTTCTTTTTCAAAGCAGCTAGCTCTTCTTCCCGACGCGCCAGGTCTGCCTTAGCAGCAGCAGCATCCTGTTTAGCAGGCATATGATATAAAACAACAATGTAGCGCTCTTGCAAATGGAAGCCGTTGAGATGATCAAGAGCGTTTTTAGCCTGAAGTTGGAATGGATGAGCGATGAGGTATAGAGGAAGAACCACAACTAAACACTTACGTCCATCACATCGTCAAAAACAACAAAAGCGGTTCCCTTCGTCTTTTGCTCGTTCCCTATTCGAATCTGTCGGATGCTTCCATACCGTCCGAACAGATCATAAAGGTCTTCGCCAGTAATTTGGTAATTAAGATTCTTGACGAAAAGAATGCGGTTGGCGCCTGGAGGAAGCTTAGCCTAAATAAACAGTATTAGAATCATAACTTAGTCAGTACGAGGTAGAAGAGTCATTCACCGTTGGTCTTGCGAGCGCCATGATCAAGGTTGAAGTGTGAACCCAGGAGGATACTTCAAGAGGCTGTGCACAATGCTTGACGATGAGTGGACATATTTGCCTATGTCACTTGACTTAAATATATTAGTAATTACTAATACGTGCATAACCGTTGGGGTTTACCGGACCGGTAGCGCCAGTTACCGGCGCGGCTGTCCTTAAAGTTTGTACATCGGTCAAACAAGATTATACGTAACGAGCTTCACGCGTGTAATACTCATAATCTTCGAGTTTCGAAGCGTATAATTTCCACCACGCTTCAACCGCGCTTTATATCGGTGACTCCCCAAGCGACTGAATACTTAGAACATTTTGAGACTACAGCACACATTTCAAAGACACAATTAAACTAAGGTGCAGTAGGAAAATATGGCCAGGATCGGTAGGAATATTAACCCAGCCACTCCTGATAATGTGAATTTTTTGGATGAAGCCCCACTTGCACTGTTCGTAGGAGATAATGCTCCGGTTGCGGAACCCGGCGCAGTGGTAGTCTGAGCGGGCACGGTCGCTGAAGAGCTGGAGCCAGGAGAGGTCACAGTAGACTGTGCCACAGTCGCAGTCGTAGTTGTTGCACTAGTAGAGTTATCGGGGCCAACAAAGAAAAAGTTGCCTGCGACAGGGTCGCCCAATCCGACGGAAGTGGCAAAAATTGTGAGGTTGAAGTTGGTTCTCGGAGTAGAAGAATTGACGAAGGTAGAGGCCACAGTATCGAAGCTGTCAGGCTGATTAAAGACAACAAGTACGTAGCTATAATAGCAGATAATCCACAGGATGAGAAATTGCGTATATAAACTGTTTCATCAGGGTTGTAACTCACCGATGTGGATCAGAACCAGCAGGAGGTGTCGGCGGGAAAAAATCCATGAGGGCGGGACTGCTGTTTGCGAGCAGGCTCGGGTCATCAGAACCACTGCCCACACTGAAATCTCCACCCAGAAAGTGAAGGAATTGAGAAACGCTTGTATTTTGGGGAGTGGGAGCGTCGGGGTCGACGATCGCCAGAACAAATGTCTGATTAGACATTGCAGAAGAGTTCGCGGAAATCAAAAAGAATCCCGGCTCCATCGCGGTTTCTAGATGCAGGTGAGAATGGTATAGGAAAAAGTAGCAGCAGTGCTTACGTTCCATTGTCAGCAATGCTCCTGGAGTCACATTCACCATCTGCATGGTTGTTGCGTCCGTAAATGTGACGTTGACAACATCCATGGGACTGAAGGAGGGAATAACATCCGGAACAACTTGGGCTTTTGAGAATGCTTGAGTAACATTCATCAGAGGTGATGAAAACGTCTGTGCATTGGTTCCGTGTAGCAGCAGTAGTGGGAAAAGATATAGAGGATTCATAGTGTTCTGGAAAGGTTAATAGCGGGGAAAACACAAACGAAAGCGAAGGGGGGGAAGAAGTCGCTCTTCACATATAACAGTTCGAAGCTGAGAGAGTTTGCCCAGATAAATGACAGATGATGTAAATTTCCGGGCTGAGAAATCCAAAAGGCGGCACGGCACTTCAACGGCAAAACGAGCCATGGTCAAGTGGAGAAGCAGAAGTGTGAGATTTGTGGGATAAACATGACCTTACGTAGATCAGAGAAGTGAGAAGGTAATCTTTTAACTTGCATTGATCATATTTTTAACATCAGAATGGCCATAATTAACTTGAAGAAGCAGACTCTCTGGACGGTCACTTAAATATATGTTCCTGCGCAGCTGCGCATTTTTGCCCATTGACGACGTACGGAAGGCCTTGAGGTGCACCGTTATTGCCGAGTCTGGGAATAAGCCGGTCGGTGACGGCAGTCGCACCAAATTTCGAGGATTCACTTGTTCAGGGGCCAGTTCTTCGGAACTACTCGAGACTCTATCGCACGACCGTGTAGCTGAGCATGTGCCGGTGTTGGTAATTTCGAAAATTAGGGAGCACTTACCGCGAACCTTTGAAAGTGGCAGCGACTTCCACGTTGCTGCATGAAGAGCTCACGGCAGAGCAATGACCTGTGTGTGTAGCCTTCAGTGACAAGGCCAGCGGTTGCAAAGTTCAGACATTCTTCCCAGCGATAATCACCGGGTCTCTGTGTTCGCCTACTGGGATTGTTATTAAACAGTACACCGCAGTCTAGAAGATGAAGTCCTAGTCCGGAACGCAGACCGACTGTTATTTCTTGGATGCAACTCCTTTTCGCATCAGTCTCTCCACCTCTGTGCAATCATTCTGCCCTCGCACACATAACACCGTTGCATCATCTACGTCTCCCTCCTGGTCCGGAATGGTACACTTCACATCCTCCATGTTCGGACAGGGACAGTCAACTGGTCGTTGAACGCAATCCAGAGTCTCCGGGCAAAGGTATTGGGAACAGGAAACTTAGGGTAATACATCAGTAAATTGAAAACAAATGGGCTACATTGAATGCAACATACCACTGTCCGAGTAAGCGGCCCACTGAGACGCGCCCGATCGCTGTTGTTGTTGCTGTTGGTGATGGTGTTGGCCGCCGAACATGTTTTCAAAAAACTGGAACTGCGCTGTTGCGAGCCCTAAGAGAAGGAAAAGAACAAGTGCTAGAGATCTGTACATAATGAACCACCGTGCAGCGAATGCAGTGAAATGGTTTTTGGAGACAGATTGCAGTCAAAACTTGGAATTCACTGACGTGTCTTGCTACGTGCCACCACGTGCACGCGTACCGAGAAGGGGGACCCGGAACCGGGGGCCGGGATCTGTGCGTACCGTTCTAAAGTAGTTATATATTCGAACTTCACTTCAGGATTCAACGCTTTTCAGTAGAGGCCACTGATGCTACTCTCATTGAAATAGAGGAATGGGTCATTAACATAGAAGTCACACACTTAGCCAGCCCGATTGGACTACACACGTCCATCACTACTTAGCTATTGCATTTCCTCTTGAATAACGGAGATGAAGGAAATATACTAACGCCAAATGTAGTCTTGAGGGCTGCAGCCGCCAAGTGATTGGTATCAAATATGTCAGTAATGGCCATTGTGCACCCAAAGCAAATGTATATTGTTACAGAAAATAGCAGGATACAATACTCGTAGCCGAAGGAGGCTGGCGATAGCAGAATGGCGGTTATTCACGCTGCACAAGGGCTAATAGGCCAAGTCCGCCGAGCAGGGCATATTTTAGCTGCGGGAAGTCGTTCTGGAAGAATTCAATATGAGCATTACAATTAACCACAGGAGCTGCGCAAACATGCCATGGCCATAGTGACATATCCAACGTAAGGAAGGAAGCTGTAAAAGCATATCCCCTAGTAAGCATTCATGTGAAGCGAGCATATAAACGGACAAGCTCACCCGCGGACCTTCCCCACGATATGTCTTCTCTCTAACCACTCCAGCCCTTGGTATAGCTCAATATCGTCCACAAAGTTGTTATCTCCCTTTGTTAGCAATAGTTGGTCGGCCACAGACGAGTTTCCTGATGAGCGTGTTTTCGCAATGGTGTCATGTGTTTCCAGCACGCGATGGACGATGGGAATATCAGCGCCGGGGATCTTGTAAACGGTAATGTCGCCCGTATGGTAGCGTTCATGTGGAGGGTTTGTGAGGAAGAGAAGATCGCCACGGTAGAAAGCAGGCTCCATTGAGCCACTATATTGGAATAGTCACATCAACAGGAAAACGCTATAGCAATGAAAGTCACCTCAAGACGACGACAATTGGAGACTCTGAATTAGTGATGAGTCCAAGTCCTTTCCAAATCATAAGACCAGACGCGATAACAGAAGCAAAGTTTAGGACTTGAAGAAGGACCTAAAAGTTATGAAATACCTTCTGTCAGTTTACGCTGTACAGCACAGGGTATATAATTTAACAACAGACATGGCGAAACCCAAGCCTCTTGAAAGCTTTCAATTCTTCAGTGAACATTGATAATAGTATTCCTTCCGCAGCAGGGGAGATTCTCTTGCTCAGTGGCCTAGAGAATGAGCGGAAGGCAGAAAACGGAAGATGAAAGATGACCTGGGCCGCGCAGGATGAAGTTGGGGATAGACAGTTGTGTTGGGGAAGGAGCGTTGACAGCGAGCGGACACGTTACTAGTTTATCCGATTTCGGAAAGGACGCACCTACGATCAGCCACGTGGCAAACGCCGTGTCTGTCCTGAAGGATGAAGCCAAACAACCGAATCCAACATCTAAACTGACGTGCTCGTAGAGTCAAGACGGCGCAAGGACTCGAAGTTACTCGATGTTGAACGCTGAACACCATCCACATGTTAGGCTGTGCCGTAGCTAAATAGGATTACATACATTGAGAGTAACCATCCACCTAGGGTGCAACTACTCAAAATAGTAGCAAAATATACAATATAAGCCAAAAACAATCATACAAATCAAGATAGAAAAGTATCTCGAATGAGTAGGTCGTAATATAGGACATCGGAGGGAGAAATCGTAAATTGAGAGATAAATATTCGCCTTCGGCAAAGCCATGTCACAAAAGCCGATTTCCACGCGTAGAACAGGAAAAAAGCGTATTGTCATGCGAGGTGGAGAGGGAGACACAATCCCGCACTCACAGTTCCTCATCATATTCGTCTCCTATATCATCAACTTCCTGCTCCAAAATACCCCGCAACTCCTTTCGCTCCTTCTCCCTTGCAATGGGGGTAGATTCTTGCATTGAATGTGCCAGATCACCCTCAAAACTGAAACTACGAGGCGTTAGCGAAGCCACTATCCTGTGACGCTCGACCCCGATAGTACTCCTCGGTGTGGCAGACAACGACTTGGCCTTGCCTAGCCTCTCTGCCTCTCTTCTCCAAGATTCTGGAGAGATGAGGTAGGACTTCGACTCTGTGGCGCTAGGCGCTGTCACAGCCTTTCGCGCTTTCCTCCGTAGCGGCAGATTTTCTTTTCGCTCGTCTTTGTCTTCCCCTGCCTGCTGCGGATCCAGCTCGATAGTAGAAATGACAATATATGGGTCCCGGTAGATCGGGAAACCTGGATAATGCACTGACTGCGGGTCAGGCGGTGACGGCAGCTCGCGGGGCAGAACAGTGGAGGTTGGGGTAGGCCGCGGCGAGGGTAAATGGGAGGTAGAACAGAAGTAATCTTCCATCTCTGACGTGTCATCTGATATGGATGAGGGAAAGGAAGAGGGTGGCGCAGATGAAATGGGTCCTAGCTCCGGAGAAGGAGCCAAACTGCTCGAGGATGGTAAGGATGATGATGAGGCCACGCGCTTTGGCGTTGAATCTAAGACCATGTTGACTGTTCGTGGAAGGCTACTAGTTTCCCCATGATTCTTCGCAGGTCCGAAATCAAGTTTCTTCGCGGGACTGTCTGGGCCTGCTAAGGCCTGCGCGAAGCGAGCAGGCGTCGCTAGCCTGTGCCGTGACGCAGATAAAGGACTTTTATATGTCTTCTCGGGAGAGAAAATGCCCTCTTCGCTGAGTATGCGGCGCTTAGCTGGGCTGTAGAGGTTGGGAGCACCGGGGGATAAAGGACGTTTGTTGGATTTATAAGGCAGCGGCAGGTTCGGGTTGGGAGGCAGGAAGTGCTCAAGCGGCAGTTCCTGCAGAGGTCCAGGACGTCGCAGCGTGGTGGACATGGATCCACAGCAGTTGTAGGGAGAGTTTTGAGAGGATGATTGTGGGGACAGAGATGGGAAGTGGCACGAAATTTTCGCAAGGGGGAACAATTTGAACAATGGTGGTTCGAACATGCATCAGCCGCGTGGCGACTGTCACAGTCGCGTTACGTCACGTATCCGTGACAACTTCATTAACGAAGTGAGCCAGAGCAATTTATTACAGATCCAGATTGATACTATTCTACATATACTTTTCGCATACCAAGATGATACACACATCCTCATCGTCATGCGCTTGTGACCAACGCGTCAATGGGCATAACAATGTCGAACACGCCCGTCCCTGTAGCATTAGGACGACCCAGCACAATATCCCCGGATGGACTAGTCAGATCATCAAAGTCTCCGTATAGAGTGGCGTCAGACAGAAACGCCGCTGTTGTCTCGTAGGAGGCTTTAAGAAGCGGTGACGGATTGGTGGAGATGCCCTTTCGATTGAATGGCTTGTATCCGCCGTCGAAAGTCTAAGAAATCAACAACGATATTAGTATCTCTTCCCCGAACCGCAATGGAGCCATGACATACCATGTAATCCGCGATGAGCTCAAGATGTCGTCTGTCCACCTGGATGCTGTAGGCGCCGAAGACTCCTCCCATCTCGCGTAGAATAGCAGCCCTAGCCATTTCTACTCCATATGTCTTGAGGATAGCGTAGATGTCGTTTGAGTAGATCTCGTCATCTTCTAGAATGCTCTCGTCCGACCCAGCTGCAAACTCCCACATGCCGCGGAAATTTGAGCCGTTGGTTGTCAGCTATACGCAAATGTGAATAACACAACTCTAGAACTTTGTAGATAATCTGTCTCACCTTAATCTCTGGCTCCGCCCCCTTCTTACTGTCATCTTTGACCTGGAAACAATCCGTAATGCCAGGAATTTCACGAATAATCGTTCCACGGCATGTCCTCTCCACAATACCAACGAAAAGAAGTTTAGGCATATCGGGACGGAACTACAAGAGATTTATCAGATCCACATGGCACGAAGGCTCGAAAAAGTGGGTATCGACGACGTACCTCAAGTGTGAAAGTACACCTGGACTCATTGAAGTCGAATGCGACAGCATGCTGGAGATTGTGTTGGAACAAGTCAGACACAGTATTGACCCGTGTCTTGAAAGTTTTTGATTTCAACTTTTTAACTTCACGTTCGACGACCTCCACATCGTTCGCGTCAGATGCGTATGCTGCCTCAATTTCCTCGTCATTATAGGCCCCTATCTCCTCGTCCTCGTCCTCTTCGTCACTTTCATACGTCGCTTGTTGCTTCTTTTGTCTCGCTCGCTTCTCGTCCTCCGCATCACCATCACCTGCCTCACTCTCCTCGTCCGCATCCTTCTTCTTCCCACTCTCGCCGCCTTCCTCTTCCTCTTCCTCTTCAACACCACGTCTACGGCTCTTCTTCCCTTTACCCAATTCATTGATCTGACTCCTAAGGTCAGCATCTAGCTTCTTCATCTCGATCTGCATTTCCTTCTTCAAGGTGAGAGGGAACTTCGTGGCAAATGACGCTAGAATTTCCAACGGTTCGATATCGTATTCGGTTTGGTATTCCTCTTTGGGGAAGAAGTCGATGTCGACAGTGAACTGTGTTCGCCTGGCATCGCCCTCTACCTTTAATGATTCCCGGACACTAACTTTCTCCACCACCTGAGAAAGGGTGACACGGCTCGCTCGTTTGCAGAAAGTGACAATGTCTTCAGGTGAGGTACCAGGTCGAACTTTCATGACCATGGAAGGAGTCTTGGGTTTCTGAGAAGCTGTCATGACGATTTCTCTTAAGCGAGGGATACCAAGCGTGACGTTTGCAGCACCGTGTCCTTGAATACATCGTAAGGTTAAGTACATAACATAAAAGAAGGCAGAAACATACCGGCAAAATGGAAAGTATTTAATGTCATCTGAGTGGATGGCTCACCAACACTAAAAAAGTCTTGTCAGAAACCTTACCTGAAGTACAGAAATTCGAGAGAAACGCACCCTTGAGATGCCAACAGCCCCACAGCCTCGCCAGGTTCCACCAGACTTCGCATATACTTCGTGTTCATCAATATACGGAACCGATTGGGCTCAGTTAACCTCTTCCGTGACTTGAAGCGCTCTCCTTCCTTAGACTTTAGCAATTTACTGGGATTTGCCTTCACATATTGGTCGACAGCCGTAGCAAATTGTTCGGATGTACTGCCCAAGAATCGAGTTGGGCTGTATAGCGTCAAAGCCGGGTCGTATTTATCACGTTTTGAAGGTGTATTCTTGTCAGGATGATCCGCCGACCTCTTTAGTACCTTCTTCATGTATGAAGGAGCATCCGTATCGTTAACATGTTTGACCGCCAATGTTGGTTTGAGTTTATTCAGGATAGAGACTTCATTTTGAGCAATGAAGTCGAACTCGTATAGATGCTTTTGCTTGGTCACATCCAAAGCGTCTCCTCCGTACGCGAACTGATACACGGAAGAGTCACTGCCTCGGACAGTGTTGTCGTAATGAATGCGAATGCCTTCCAAATGCTTAATCAAACATCGCTGGAGATACCCTGATCGCGAGGTCTTGACGGCGGTATCAATAAGTCCCTCTCTACCGGCCATGCAATGGAAGTAAAATTCTTGAGGCTTTACACCTGTCAGGAATCGACTTCCGACGTATCCACCAGCAATAGCCTTTGTTTCAAAAGGTTTGAACGACGGTAGGGTTTTGCCACTGACCATAACGGGCACGCGGCGACCTTCCAACTCCTGCTGTCCCAGTGCACAAGAAATCTGCCGGACATTGACAGCAGAACCTTTGGCACCAGAAAGTGTCATAGTTTGCATATGGTTATAAGGGAACTTGCGCAGGAGTCCGTCGGGCAGGCAAGCATCGGAGATCGATGATGTGAGCTTTGATAGCTTTGTTTTCACGGTGACATCGAGGCCGGCCATCTTGTTGTCGTCTCGGAGTACATCCTCGAGTAGTGAGTTAAGCGCGGCTGGAATTTGAGTTTTGGGAGTCTTAGCAAGGGAAGGAAAGTTCTCGACAGCGCCTTCAGTACCAAGATTCTTTCCCTTCTGCAGGAGATCCGTTCTTCGGTCGTCGCCCTCAGGTGTAAGGATCAGATCGTCCATTCGACATGTGAATGCACGATGCTGCAGGAATTTAGTGAAGAGTCGACTCAAGATACCGAGCAATTTCCCAGCGATGTCGGCACCATATAATTCATAGACCGAGTGGACCAAACCGTAGTCACTGGCACCAAAAGCAGCCTTATCCAGAACACCGCACAAGAGCTCGCCACCCATGAACACTACCTTATCTTCCTTTGAGTCTTTACCCCAGAGATATCCGGGCACCTTCGTTTTGGCCTGCAAGTTTAGACCTTCGAAAGGTTCGGGGGTGATGTTCTTCAGGACAGTAGAGATCTTCCATCTACGTAAGCTAAAGGAAGATGACAACTGACAGACAAATACTCACAATCTGCTTCCCTGTCCATAGTGGCTTCGGCTTCCAGATGGTCGGAGGTAAAGTTTGTAAGCGGCCACCAACAGTGCCGTCGTCTTCTGGCCGAAGTGCACCGTAGAGGAGTTGGAAGTACTCCTCTCTAGTGAAGAAAGCACCTTGGCTGGTCATCCAAACACCAGCAACAACGTGATCCTGGATGAGACCACGGAGGGGATTTCCGGATGTTGGTACAAGATATTGGTTGTCGGTGTTGGCAATTAGCATGCCTTCAGCTCGCGCGACATGGTTTTCTGCGGCGGTATTTAGTTCTTCTGTTTTGTACTTTCATTCGAAACCAACTCACGGGGAAAATGGATGTTCATTTCTAACGGAAGAAGTCAGTAGAAGCTCTTTATGATATTAAATCTTAGAATACTAACCGTCTCCATCGAAATCCGCTATTTGTTTGAGATATTAGTCACTGACTGCTGAACGAGAGGCAAGCTTACCATTATACGAGTTACTATGGGCAGTATTAGTCACAGTCTATGAAGATATAAGATAGAGTATCATGTACGAACCAATTAGCGTAGTGCATTCGAATAGTCTTCTCGCCTCTCAGCACCTTCGCCTTATGCGTCATCATACTTGGTTTATGCAGTGTCGGTTGTCGGTTAAGGATAAGAACATCGCCATCCTTCAGATGTCGATACACCTTCTTGTTCACAGCCGGTGTCCGCGTATAAAGCCCTCGTCGTCCTGTGACGCCGTGATCTCCTTCTTGTGGAGTTAATAGTTGGTTAGCGATGGCTGTCCGTTGTTCGACGGTGAGTTTATCCTGATAATCGGAAGTTAAAATCTTACACGTATATATTAATCGAGGCTCACTCACGAGGGATTGCTGGCGGCCATCTTCATACTCCACCATAGAGGCACCAGGATAGCCATGAGCACCTGCAATCACTCGCTGTCTCATTTCATGGAAGTTGGCAGGTGTCACGGGCTCGGGGAACGTCAATTTCCTCGCGAACACCGGAGGGACACCGATTTCATTTGGTTCGATGTTGACATCAGGTGAAATGACGGAGCGGGCGGCGTAGTTGACACGTTTTCCCTGACGCAAGTTTCGTTGAAAGAAGAAAATATTTAATACGAAATGAACGCACCATCATGTTCTTACGGAATAACCCCTCCTTCTTCTCCAAGCCCTGTTTCACACCAGCAGGAGGCAGTTTACCTTGTTTTACCGGCTGAGGGTTTTTACTGCTATCCATGAAACTGTTCACGTCCACCTGCAGCTGAACGAGCCTCTCCAGCAAAGCACCCATCAAAGTCTTCCTCGCAGCCTCGTCAGAATCTGCCCCTTTCTGTGACAACGCGCGTAGATCGAGATTCAGATCGCGCAATTTGTACGACGTACTAAGGACCCTTGAAAGGAGTTCATTCTGTGGATGCTCGAACAGTGTTTCGCCGAGCTTCGCAGGTGGGCGGAAACGGGTAGGAGAGACGGGGATGACGTCCATGAAAAACATATCAGGGGATGCAAAGGATAACTCGTCGGGAGACAGACGCGCGAATGGTCCATGTCGCCCATAGATGAGAGCACACATCATTGCTTCGTTGTAAAATAGATGACGCAGATGGGCACGGCATTCTTCTGGGGCCACAACGCGCTCATTGCGCCCTCGCGAAGTTTTGACCTTTCCATTTGCAGCCCTGGGAAGTTGAGCTTCAGATGATACCATCCGCACCTCATTCCCATCCTCCTCTTCTTCCAATTCTTCGCCTTCCTCTTCATCACTGTCTTCATCTATTTCTGTATCATCCATACCTACATCCTCGGTCGGTCTCCTCGCCCGCTGCTGAGTGAAATATGCGGCTTTCTCCTGAAGAAGAACATCTGGCCGTTTGCGCATCAACTGTTGCTTCTGCTTCGCCGATAGGTCGTATTCGATAACTTTGGTATAACCTTCTTTGCGATAGGTATAGGCAGGGCTAAACACCCGTGGTTAATAAATCCGTACATAGCCCAACCATCTAACTGAAAAAACACTTACGAGGCACAGTCGGTATTTTGACACTTGTTCAGAAGGGTACTCTTCAAGAATTCGTTGATTAAATCCCTACGTGTTTGATACACGAGCCCATCTTTATAGTTATCACGTTTGCAGGTCTTGGCTCGTGCGAGGTGAATAGCGACGTATAAATTAACTCTCGTCATAAATTGTTCAGGAGTTTCGTCCGGGATCTGTGGCTTGTTTTCGATTTCCTCGTCCGAATCCTCTTCACCATCGTCTCTTGCTTTCCTCTTCTCTTTCTTTCGGCTGACGTGCAGTTGAATATCGTCTACTCCTTGAGCAGCTTCCAATAGACCACGCTCGAGGAGGCGAAACTTAGCCATATATTTGCAGAGCTACAACAGGTCAATCAATAGCAATTTACATCCTGAAACAAGCATACACACTACGGTCCTGCCCATTTTAAATCGGTGGCAGAACATGCATGCTCCTCGCAGGAGATTATACATGTTGGCCATGAAGAGAGGATGAAACACGGGCGCCGGGAGTTCTATATGTCCATAATGACCAGGACAAGTGAAATATGTGAGGCGGCACGTTGCACATCTGGACAACGTCAGTCAGTTCGACATAAGAACCGCTCAAACGGGAACGTACATATCATCTCTGTCACTAGGACCTAGTGCAGGGTCGTAAAGGCCTCCAATATTTGGCCGGTTGAGATCATCGAGGAGAACGGGGTTGACAATTTGCTTCACGGATATGCGGCGAATGTCTTCAGAACTGAGGAAGGAGAACGAGATGCTGGAGACGGTGGAGGGGAGGGAATGGGAGATATTCATGGTGTCAATGGGTATGGGTCAATATCCGGCAGCAAAATTGAATAGCTTGCCGAAGACGTCAGCAAACGCGACGAGGCATACAGAGCGACGGTGAGCAACAATTTCAAAATTATCCAAGCTAGGTTTTTCTGCTCACTGATTGGCCAATGACGGCGCATCGGCGTTACTTAACTCCGACGAACTCATGCCTTCAAGTTCGCAGACGAACCATGAACGTCGACAACAGTCCTATCATTCCAGTGAAGCACAAGTGCTGCATACAAAGCCAGCCATACTGTCGATACTGCCTGGATAAAGATCTCTTTGGCGATGGAGACTCCGTTACAACGTAGATGGAATTCTGCTATTGGAGAGCAGTGCCCTGATCCTGGATTTTAGCACCCTCATACCTCATACATGTCAAGCACGATGAAAGCCAGCTCCAACCTGTCAAGTGTTTTACTCGGGTTCCTCTAGAACTTGTCCGGATGATTATTGATATATTGGGACACGGAATGAAGGAAGACCGGCAGTGTTGGGATGCAGTAAGAGCGTGTGCTCTTGTGTCCCGCATCTTCTACTCATGCACTTGCAAATACGTCTTCGTCGCTTTTTCCTTTGTTACGTTTCGGCGTCGACGAAAGTTAGTGGACGGAGAACGGCTTCGCATGTTTTGTGCTCTGATCAAGAACAATCCCGAGATAGCGCTGCATGTCCACGACCTACGCATCTGTGACGACTATGGGAAAGATAACACAATCAACGGAGAGGAAATTGTACCCTGGGTGCTGCGCGCCCTTCCGTGGCTCAAATCCTTGACGTTCAGCGCCGATTCTCGCTACTGGAAGGACTTCAGTGACGCTCTTAAAACTTCTCTGATGGGCGTGTTCCAATCCAACAATCTTACACGTCTGCTCTTGAATAGTGTTAACTATATACCTGCAACTGTGTTTGCCAACTTCAGCAACCTGAAGGTTCTTGACGTCCGTTACACTTCTGTCAACTTCAACTCTCGAGATCTCGAGAGCGCCCTTTCTTCCAGGCGCTCTCTAGGGAGAAAATCTACAATACTCCACTCATTCAGCTTTTTACATTCCATGGATGTTGTGCTCCTAATCCTGCAATTAGGACGTCATCCTCTTTCGCCGTTGGATCTTACACGTTTGTCAACATTCAACATCCACGCGCATTATAATGACGACGTCCGTGCTTCATGGGGGATAATGTCAATTGCCGCATATTCACTCACTGCTTTACGAATCGACCTGGGTACCACTGGAAGTAAATACTCCATCTTATTATGGTTCATTGCCTCGCGCTAACTGTACCCTTTCCTGTGGCAGTATCGTCTATGCTTCTCGAGGTGGATCTAGGAACTTTATCAGCGCTTCGTGAACTGGCCTTCGATACCCATGTCTATGCTTACATAGCCAGGTTTGACTTCCTTGTGGATATTGTCAACATTCTGGATGCAATTTCGCACGCAGATCAATTGGAAGATATAAATATTACGATTATCTATCATGATGACGGAAATCATCCAGAAAATGATGCTTTGCGGTCCATCCTGGAAGGCTGTTGGGTGGAATTGGACGAAGTACTTGCAAAGCCAGCGTTCCACGCTTTACGACATGCGTCCTTTGATATGAAGCACCGCACCAGCGGTACTCCTAATCCTGCCTGTAACAATGAGTGGGTCACGGAATTGTGGAGTCGAGTGAAGAGAGAAATGTCTATCCTATCTTCTTCCATCAGTGAAGTTGAGGTGGCATTCGGTGCTCTGGACATTTCTTACGTGTAGTTTGAATCCAACATTTGGCGCAGCTCTTATTACGTTATTGGGACTCGGCCATCGCTCATTCTATCCTCCAACAACTGATTGCATGCTGTAGCAAAAATATATTCCGCGATCTTTCAACTACATATATAATATTATTTCAACCAAATGTGTTGCCTCTTTTACTCGCTGTCCGTGGTTTGCCTGATTTGATCTTTTGTGCTTCACCGACTAATTCTGCGATCAGACCATTGTACGTCTCAGAATCCTGCTGCAATGCATCCCGAGTCTGGAGTAAATACGTCAATAGGCTCGATGTATTCGCCGTCTGTGCTCTGAGATCAGCCAGATATCTCTCTAGCGATGGGAGAGGCTGTATTGTCAACGTTTCTGCACAGAAATGTCAGTACGATGACATAGACATGAAATGAGCCGGACAAACCATTATCAAGTTCAAGTAATTTATTTATTCTAGACAGATCCAGCTCTGGCTTCGGTCCAAATTGCGTTGCTAGGCTCTGGGGACCTGGTTGCGGAGTTCCCGCTCGCGAATTCTGTGCCGTTGTCGGTGCAGCGCTATTCGGATAGGGTTGGTTGCGAGAACCAGGAGGTGCCGACATAGGTCTGGTATGAATTTCCAATGGTGGTAAGGGCTTTCCATTAGCGCGGGGTAATACCTCATCGAGGTTTACGGGTATTCCAAGCGCGATGAGGTGTTGACGGCGTATCCGAGAACGCGTCCAGTTTGGTGGTTTCGTTGGAGGAGGAGTCTGTAACAGCATTCTGTACAATTCACGGCTGAAAATCTCGAATGTAAATAAACGCGAAGAGAAGTGTAGATTAGGAAGACTCGCCTCCCCCGCGTCAATAATATCTGATTTATACCTTCCACTTCTCTAATTCCCTCATCGGTCGTGACATCTCGAATGTCCTCATTCTCCCATATAGGCTCCAAAATATCATATATATCCTCCTCCAATTCGGGTCGCGTAGGTACAGGATCCAGCTTCAGTGGGTTCCACTCCCGGTGCGTCGATGGACCAGCTATCCCAAAGCCTGTGTCCTCCACAAAACCTATAGGGTCTGCAACCTGTGCGCCTCCAAAATCCCCGAAGTCACCAAAGTCATCATCTTGCAGCTCATCTTGCGCTGTATGTGCTGGCGATCCGAAGTCATCGAAGTCATCGAAACCCACATCGTCATATACAGCTTTGGAGGCAAGCGGCTTTGGAGGAGGCATTATGACCGTTGCTTCCGTGGCACCCCAGACTGCAGCCTCGAATGCGATATCGTCATCCATATATTTACGCGGGCGAGCAGGAATTTAAAAGGTATACTGGCGATGAATGGGTGTTGCGTTGAGCGTTGAAGATGCGGCCAGAGTCAGTCCTCAAATTGGCGTTGTTTGCAGTGCAAGTAACAGACAAAATGATTACATATGTCTACCGACGACCATAACTTCCTCTTCGCGTCTCTGGATTCCAAAAAGCCTTTGACAGCTCGGAAAGTGCACATAAGACGACTATATGATATTCTTCAATTGTCCATCCAGCGTAATGATTTTGTACGCGCCAAACGTGCTTGGGCGATCCTCGCTCGATGCAAGGAAGTTCGCTGGGTGTCAATGTGGACTACTGGGCTCTTATTACTAGGCGAGGGGAATTACGCCGACTTGTATAGCGCCCCCGAGAAAATCGATTACTTGCGCACCATGATGCTACATCATGCAGACGAGGTACGAGCATTTATCTATTACATCCATACAGCTGTTCAAGAGTGGAGAAATTTAGCGGGCACAAATTCTCAAAGAGCTTGTCTTCCTACTTCTTGCTACCGGAAAGCATAAGGAAGCCTTGGATGAATTGGAGCTGTAAGTATTTCTTCTCGCTCGCCTATTTATTGCACTAAATCGTTCCTGGTAGATACCTACCCGCATTCCCTTACCAGGACAACCCTATTTTCCACACATATGCTGGGTTAATATCACTCTATTTATCTCAGCCTTCGTCGTACACTGGTGTGTTGATATGGTTTTCCTTTATGAATGGTTCTTAATGACAATTTTCTCAGCTCATACCTCGACCTTCGACCCAATATTGTTAAGGGATGCACGAGCTCACTTTGAACACGCGATAACACTAGACGCAGAAAATGCCGTAGCTCAGGCGTTCCTTGAAAAGGTAGCTTGAAACATTTCACTGTGGGATGTTTGCCAATTGCGGTCGTTTTACAGATCAAGAATCTTCAAGAAGGTGCACAGGGTATTCAAGCTGGCCATCATGATTATGATTCGGGGAACGACGATAGCATGGTTGTGGATGATGCCGTACGAAGACCAAAACGTCTGCGACATTGAAGACAGTTATTATTATAACACTCTGGGCTGCTGCCAGAACTAATAGCAACAATAACACAAGCCAGATATACTAATAGATTCAGTCTTCTTCGGAATCCGAAGCCATATCTATCGCTGGCATCTCCTCGTCTTCGTCTTCTTCTATAGCCATGGGCACGGGAACACTATACTTTGGGATCGGTGGTGGAATCGGATTTATAGTATTGTCAGGGGATGTCGGCTTGGAGAGAGGAATAGGTACAGTAGGTGCGGGTGTCTGTTTTGTAGGAAGTTGTGGAGCAATGTCTTGGACTTGCTGTATGGTTGAGTTGGATGTAGTGGGTATCGTTGGAGCCGTTGCTGTTGTAGCTACCTCAGATGTAACAAGAGCCGGTGTAGCGATGCGAGCAACGGCACTATGGGCGTTTGCAGAATGATCATCCATCAAGATGTCATTCGCCTTTGGCTGCAGGTCAGGTTGAGCACTCTGCAATCCGAGGGCCTGTCGAGCATCGCTCTCTTCTTGGGACTCCTCGACTCGGAATAAACTAATCGCTTCGACATGAGGCATCGAGCGAACAAGCGGCGGAACGCGTGGATGAAGTAGCAGATCAAAAGTGCGTTGGGGTTCCTAAAACATAATATTAGCAAACCTATAGGAGAATAGAAAAGCTGCGGAGCATACCCCTGTGGCATCATTCGATAATGTCGTTCGAATAACTAATGGGAGACTCTTGCACATGGCACTCATAGTACTAGATCCAAGCTCTGCGCTCAACGTTTGTACCTTCTGGTACACTTTATTATACAGACTGAGGTCGGGCGAAAGTAGTCCCGGTGACATCTGAGGAAGCGCAAGTAGAATGGACAGTAGAACCCGCGAAATTAATGAATGGATCGCTGGGGAAAGGTTCGGGTTGCGTAGCAGATGGTGGACGACTGACCAGGAAGATTGAGAATATTAGTCAACACCATATTAAGTTAAAGAACATACCGTCCAAGGCAGCCAACACAGCTTTCCCGCTATCTGAGGTCGGGCACACCACTTCCCTAGAGACTTTGAAGACCTCATCCCCCTCGTAGTTGCGAGCACGCTTCTTGCCTTTCTTGCTATTCCCAGATACTGCACCATCTTCTGCTGCGCCAGCATCTGGAGATGTCGCAAGAACGATGGATAGCGATGGCAATATCGCTTTTGCTAACCGTGTTGGAATCAAGGGAGAATCAAATGGGTGAAGATGACCTAATAAGTCGTCGACAGCTTCCAAGAAAGAAAGACGCAGTGACCTAAAAGTATCATTAGTATTCAAACAAACGAATGGTTCGGAAATACGGACGGCGGTAGCTTTTGCTCTAAACGGAACGTTAGAATGGAGATTAGGCGTGTGAGGTTTGGAGTTAAATGATGACTAGCCCTAGAAGAACTTCAGAACGACTGCAGAATTGTGTAAATACCAGAGATTTTACCGTTTAACAGCACAGGACAACAGGTCACAGCCGTATTTCCAAATTATTGGAACCACGGATATTTCCATATCGCGCACTACGGGGTCCACAAACCCTTCCATCTGGATGATAAGCAAAATTCAGCGCGAGATCGATGGCCGGATAAAACAACCTCCAACTTTATCTTCAGCGGTGCAGCTAAGGAGCGCAATAATGAATCTGACGAGTGGGCCAAGTGGGACCTGAACTGTCCGATATGTAGCGGTGCTAATCTAGGTTTAGGGCAAGCGTTCACGCGAAGATGGCCCGACTCACTTCAAAAGATCACATAAAACAGTGACGGAACACCGTAGACGATCAAGATTGAGAGGCACTGTGACGGCAGGATCTTCACTCGAAGGAACTGGCGCATTAATTTCACTGTTTCCTAAAAATGAAGTAAGAACAATGGAGAGAAAGAAGAAAAAAGGGATTCACCATCATGAGGAAATGTGGTTCTTAAAGCAGAGAATGATGTCCAACTGAAGGCTACAGTTTCGCTCAACAGCTTCCTCCATGTATTAGCGGCGCCCACTTTCCCCCCTGTGAGATGCGAGATGCCAAAAAGACGCGAAGCTGAGTCAAGAAGGCTTTTGTTTGTTGGGTTGGGCATGCTACCATTAAGGAAGCGTAAAGAGAGGGCAGACAGAGCGGTTTGAGAAGATCTGTGTGTTGTGGGATATAGAGCAACAAGTCGGGTTAAAGTATCCAGGCAAAGAACCTTCAGTATAGTTTTCGTTACAGTGAATAATGCAGAGGAATATTATATTTTACATACCTTCAATTCGATGTCACTGTGCTGCTCGGCAATGGAGATAATAGCCGAAGTAAACTTGGGAACATTGGGTGTCGATACTTGTCTCTGAAATTCTGTCACATCCATCGCAGAGCTGAATATAGTCCTGATAAGGCGTATGGAAGCTTTCAGGGTAGGTGGCGGCTCGCTTTTCTTTTATAAGGAAATTGCATAAGATTGATATATTTGAATGCCAGAAACAAGTATACGGACCAATAGCATAGGCATTGCCACAGTCAACCAACTCTGAGCAAACTCTATCATTACTGATTGAGAGTACAGTGAAGACCTATGCGCGAGACATAATCCCGCCCAGCGAGCTCCAGGATCCTTTGAGTGTAGAAGTGAGTGAATCCGCGTCGTCCACTTCGTCAAATGTGAGGATGGCACAAAACATTCTAGGTCTAGAGAGTCGAGCACATAAGGAAGATTCAAAGTTGATGAGGCGTCAGTTGCTAGCTGGAACTGCAATAATGCTTTGAGATGGTGGCCGGCATCCATTGCAATGTGGAAGCAAGCGTGTAAATTTTGGGACTTCAACCTCGAGCAGCAGCCACGCGACCGGAACGATGGCAAAGGCTCCCGTTTATAACAGAAGCAAGCATCCTGTTCCGTTGACGACACGCCGAGCTCGGCGATTGTGACTGACGGCGTTCAACAGCTTCAGGGCTTGTACAGTGCAGTGCCCACCAGCGTCTCCAACATTACTAGTCGTCAGTGCTCCAGCTTTTATTCGTCTGCTCGTTTGATTCTGCTGGGAAATGTCGCGGCCACCTCCCTTGGCGCGCGATGATTCAGATATCGCAGAACATCTCGAACTGTCTGCGTTCAAGGTCCAGCTGAATGCAATCTTTGGTTGAGGTTGCGACTGACCGACAAAGACTCTAGGGAAAATTTGATGTCACCGAGTTTGTTGGGTTAGTTTCTGAGAAACTCATAGCTCAGTCCAAGGTCGATAACGGACGTGTGTTGAGTTTATCTTTGGCGCTAGTATTATAAGCTCACACAGCACACTTCGTAGCGTTCGATCCCAAACCATTTATAAGAACATTCGAGGCCGCCGTTGACAAGCTCATTTCTGTTCGGAAGGAGGTACAGACAAAGACTGAGCAAATGGAGAAGAGTGTGCGGGTCTCTGAACGGGAATATTCTAAGAAGATGGTAGAGCTCACTAGACAGTTCGAGGTAAAGCCACCTTTGAGTTACATCCTAATATAACTTATTTCGTTTTTCAGGGAGTCGGGAACTCTTTCACTGGAATGGAAAGCCGAATGAACCAAGTTAGCAGCACTGCTGTTCGAATTGGTACGCGAACACATCTTCTAGGCGACGCTGGCTAACGGTCCCGTTAGGGGACCAACTCGAGACCGTACATATCGAACGGCAAAGAGCGCAAGCTGCTTATGATTTGATTGACTTTTACAACCAGTTCAGCAAGGGAGATACAACACGTTTGGATGCACTGCGGAAGGAAGGCAGAGCAGGAAGGCGACAGGTCGCTGTTATCTTACGCCGGCTAAACACAGTGGCACGCGAGGTTGATCTGCCTTCAGCTGACAAGGTGTGTGGTTATTGTTCAGCTATTTATTCCGTACTTCGACGGCTATTCGCCAGACACGTGAAAATATTGAGAAATACTGCGAGAAATTCGAGAAGGAGATGCTTAATCTTTTCGATAGATGTTATCGGAAGGGTGACCCCAAAATGATGCATGTTAGTGGTCATTTTTCTCCGCCTTACTCTGATATTTGATACTATCTTTCATTTAGCACTGTGCCCAAACTCTGCTGGAATTCAATGGTGGTACTTCTTGTGTCCAGGTTTACGTCAATCAGCATGATTTCTTCATTAACAATATACGTGAAGCAAAGCCAATCGAAGATACACAACTGTAAGCGCCTTCTACATATAATTGATGATAATCCCATAGACTCTCTTTGCAGATGGAAATCCATTCCTGATCCTGATACCAGCCCTCCAAAAAGTGAATTAGGCTTACAAGAATTATTTGTGGAAATCCGAGCAACTGTTGATACGGAAGCTCAAATCGTGAAAGCTGTATTCCCCAATCCTCCGATGGTGATGCAGGTATTCCTACAGCGTGTTTTTGCTCAATCGGTAGGCTTACATGCATGGTTTATTTCCGGAAGTCAATTAATTAACATATCATTAGATACAACAACACATGGAGCAACTACTTCACAAAGGCTCGGACGTCTCAGACCTCGCGTATCTCAGAGTTTTACAGCTTGTTCACCATCAAGCTTCTATTTTAGTCGAAGACTTGAAAGCCCACGAGCTTCCTCACATGTCTCCTCGGACACCCTATGAAGCTACAGAATTCCGACGATCGATGACGGGTTCAGCACCAGTCACAGGATCTACGTCAGCAGCGATCAGTACTATGTTAGAGACTGCTATGGAAGAACTATTTGTTCCCTACACGGAGGGGCAGCGGTATCTGGAACGCGAAAGCAGAAATCTCGGGACTCTATACACTAGTCTCCTTGCCAATTTCACTCGATATCATGTATATTCTCCTTTTAAACCATGTGTACCTGCAGTTAGCTTACAAACTTCTTTCAGAAAGCTAACAAAGCGAAATCCTCTATGTTCGACCGGATGGTTGATCGATTCGGAGCTGCCGCTGCAACAACTGCGGCAACCGGTGGAACAGCATCATCGCAGGCAGCAGCAGCATTTATGAGGTTTGGTGGCATCAATTCTGAACGGCTGTCAGAGAGGAGTGAAGAAGCTCCCCGAGAAGAGGACGGTATTCTGAGCATCGATGTAGCAGAAAGGATGCTAAAATGGCACGCGGAAGCCATAGGTAGATGCGTTGAGCTCAGTTCGCCGAACGATGTGTGGGTTTCATTTTGCACTTCTGCCAAGATTCGTGTTCTAATGTTTTGATGCGGAAGTCCCAAGAACACATTCGCGTTATTGAAGGTTCTGGCCGATGCCGTGGCCGCCTCATACGTGGAGGAAGCCCTTGAGACGTGAGCAATTTGTTCCCATTGATCACTTCTTTCCTGACCGCTGTCCAGTGCTCAAGCACGATTGGATGCTGCTGATACAAAAGCCGAGCCCAGCTTACAGCCACTTGCGATATTACGGGCTGTTGACCTCATTTGTCATCTTTGGCAGCAATACGCGAACACTGCCTTGCTGCCGCTCGCGAGCTCGTCTGTGACAATCCGCCGAGAAATGGCAGTATTCAATAATCAGACTGTCAGTCGGGTGGAGGCAAGAGCGAACCACTTACTACAACGGCTTACGGATGGTACGTATCATTTATAGAAATACCTGCTCCTTTAAATTAACCTTCTTCTTAGCTGTTGTTGCATGGCTGTCGTTGCAACTGACGAAACAGAAGCGCAATGACTTCAAGCCAAAGAATGATGACTTGTCATTTGCTCGTGTCAACACGGAACCTTGTGTTTCTTGTTGCGAGGTGCTCGAAAAAGTCCATGATGTTGCCGCTCAAAATCTGAGCGGGAAGAATTTGGAAGTTTTCCTGACTGAGATCGGAGTTGCCTTCCATAGCTTGCTGCTTGAGCATTTGCGCAAGTTCCCCGTGTCTGCTACTGGAGGACTGATGCTGGCCAAGTATGTCACTTGCATAGCCCCTCCTTTAGTAGTGCTGATCTTTGTTTGCCCTTTCATTCTTTTTTAGAGATCTCAAGTCCTACCAGGACGCAGTTAGCAGCTTCGGCATATCAGCTCTTCATGAGCGCTTCGAGTTCATCCGGCAGCTTGGAAATGTCTTCCTTGTCCGTCCGGAGATTCTCAAATCTTACATGACTGAAAATTACCTCGGAAGGATTGATTCTTCCCTCCTCAAACCCTATTTGGCACTGCGAAGCGACTGGGGCCAATTCGAAAAAGGCTTCAATGACTCAGAAGCAATGGTCGAAGAGACAGTTGGCGCTGGCTCTGGACTGAAGGACAGATTTGGCCGACTCAGCCTTATGATGAAAGATTTGGAGAACTTGAAGGCAGAGGGTCTCTCGATGGGAATGCCAGTGATTCCAACTAGTTTCCCTGGTGGCTTTTCGATGCCTTCGATGCCTTCATTGCCCACCATGCCTACAATACCGTCAAGGCCTTTTGGTAATTCATCTGCTTCATAGTTTAGGGTATTTCATATCTCGGACTGCAGTGTATATATAGTTTTCGTCATATCGTGTACATTTATTCCCCTTTGAAGACTGGACGCCGTTTCTCTTTGAAAGCAATCAAGGCCTCCATGCGATCTTGAGAAGTAAGAAGCGTTTCGTATGATGCTCGTTCGAAATCCAGGCCTTCATAACGTTTAGTATTATGTATCCTCACAGAGGCAGATAAAATACTCACCTGTTTCGAGAGCCAAATCATCAGACCGAGAGATTGCTTGCTTAGCTGCACGAAGGGCCAGAGGTGCTGTTGTACTTGTGAGCGAAGCTTCGTGAATGAAATGTGGCAATGCATACCGTTTTTAACGATAGATTCAGCTAAAGTGAGTGCTCGATCGAATCCCGTAGAGCCGGGGCTTGAGATGTAATTTACTAGACCTGAAGTTGAAGACATGAACATCGATACACCTAACTGTTAGCAACCGAAGACTAACCCCATTCCAACGATTCTGTGGCGGATAGCATCCGCGCAGTAAATATAAGATCCTTCGCTCTTGAAGGTCCTAAGATTCTGGTCGCTCTCTGTGTTCCACCAGCACCTGGTATAATACCCAGCCCCGTCTCAGGGAGACCAATCTTCGTGACATCATGACCTGCAGGAGAAACATCAGAAACTCAATCTGTACTAGCTACGATATTTCGCACCTGCTACACGTAAATCACAAGCAAGACTCAGCTCCAGTCCTCCTCCGAGAGCTGGTCCGTCGATCGCAGCAATGGTCGGCATGGGAAGCGCTTCTAGTTGTCCGAGAGCGCCTCTTAGGTCCGAAAGGAACTTAGCGACCTGAATCTGGGTCATGCTACGTCTCTCAGCTAGATCAGCGCCTGCGCAGAACGAGCCAATCGTGGTGGAGCGTAGTATTAAGACGCGAACGCTAGCAGGAAGGAAGGCCATCAGTATTCACGGTATATGTAAATGAATAACCAGGTTAATCGTGCCTTTTGTCGAACTGTACTATCTCAAGGCTCTGTCGAAGTTGCTATAGGAGCACGAATTAAGCATAGTTCATGCAAAGTTCAAAGATAATATATTCACTTGTAATAGAGTCAATGAGATCGCATTCCTGCTCTTAGGTCTATTAAGGGAAAGACACGTAACCCCGGGGTGTGATTTGAGGTGCTCTAAGAATGCTTCAGGCTGCTCAGCCGAGATAGAGAACTGCCTCCATTGACGAAATCCTAGGCCTTGACAGCACAGTGGCCTCGAGTTAGTAAGAGCGATACGAGAGAGCATGAGATGATAGCGTACTATCTGCGGACGGAACTGGAAGACGTCAGAAGGTCACACGTCTAAGTGTGACTTTGACCCCTTCAGAATGTGACCTCACGCGTCGCGTCAAATTCATTACGCGTTCAACTCAGGGACTTCAGAATGCGACTGATGATAATGGAATCTTCTCAAATTCTCTACATCCAGTGAGACTGTTGTTTGATTGATTTGAATCCCAGCAAGTATTGCGCGATATTACATGGTCCAGTAAGCATGTCTATCGCGCAGAATAAGAAAGAGATCGTATACGAATATTTCATAAAGATGAGGAAATAGATTTTAAAATATAAATTAACTAAAAGGTACGAAAGAGCTCGAATAATGAAGCTTAAACGGAGAGAGTCAGTTGAAATGAACAATGCCTTCATAAACGTTAGTCACTCACCAGTCAATGCCTAAGGTGAAGGTCCAGCGGGCTGACTGGCAGCGCCGTAGAAAGAATCAATAGATGGCTGATAAGCCGAGTCTCGACCAGCAGGTTCTCGATAAGCTACAGGAGGTGCTGCTGCTGCGGTACGGCGGGGACTTGAATGCTGGTGGGATGGTGCGTATGAGCCCCCAAGCGACTGATCAGCCTGCGGCGTCGACTGGTAAGGGTCATTCACTGCATATCTCGCATACTGAGACATAGGCTGGGTATTCTGCACCTCGCGAGTCTCAAACGCATTCATGGGATCGGCATTGATACTGGGACCCAGCGAGTCGCTGCGACTGTGCGTGAGCTCGGGCTCTGGATAGGTCTCGAACAAACTGCGGTGAAGTCGAGCTTGGCGGCGCGCATTTTGTCGCTTCATCAAGGTGACAACCAGGATGACAACGCCGACGAGTATGATGAGGCCAACGACCGTGAATGTGCCAGCTACGGCACCCTTATTGTCCCAGAACCTGTGCAGTGCGGAGGAGAAGCTTAGTTGAGATGGTATTTCAAATAGAAGCCAAGAATTACCCGTTGCCAGCTGCAGCTACTGGTAGACTCGTGGTTGTCTCTGCTGTTTGCGATGGATCATAGGTAATCGTCCGCGCAACACTTGAACTAGGTGGAGTGATGTCCCCTGTGATGACAAGCGTTGTACGAGGAATAGCATCCAAAGGCTCAGTGCTTCGGGATGCCTGGGTGGTCGGGATAGGAAAAATAATAGTCGATGTTCTCGAAGGAAAAGTCGAACTATAAATTCAGCTGAGTGGAGATTTTAGCCAAAAAATATCGAATGGCGTACGAGAAAGTTGAACTCGGAGATCGAGTGGAACTCTGCGTCGAACTTTGGAAAATCGACGACGACGACGATATGGCCAAAGAAGTGGTGCTGGCAGAGCTGCTTGATACAGCAGACCTGGAAGGAGCGAAAGAAGAAGGCGCAGAATTGAAGACGCTTGAAGACGTAACCGAAGCACTTCCGAGAACGGCGGATGTAGAAGGGACTGGTTCTGTGGTCGACGTGGAGAGCGATGAGAGAATGGACGAACTGAGACTCTCAACACCCTGACGAGCATCAAAGCGCAGACGACGGGGTTGCTGGGTGTGTGCAAACGAGTGACTGTTGCTGCCTGAGGATACAAGCAGGACCAGAGACAGAACAGCGAAGACAGCGAACATAAAGAGAGGCGATGCCATCCCAGACCGGCAGAAGGCGAATATGGAGGGCATGGTAGCTGCAGCTACGACAGAAACGCCAGTGCTCGAGTCTCGAGGGAAAGGACCCAGGAGACGTCGATGAGCTTTTCAAACAGCTAGGGAGGAAGAACGGTAGTGAGAGAAAGGACAAAGATAGGGGATACAAGGATCATCAATAAGGTATCATAAGTATGGCAGTCCCATATGCATTGATGAGCTCCAGCCTTTCACAGGAGGCGCTTAGATGCATTATTGTCGATACCGGAATAGAATGCGGATCAAGTGCGGACCACCAAAATTGGATTGCCGGTAAGGCCCGGTAACCATGCAATTAAGATGGAGACTGATGGAGTTAACACACTCATGAAGCCTGACTCGAGCTCGGTCTGAACTTGAAATGATAAATCTCATGCAACTGAAGGGCTACTATGTACTACTGAACCGCACACAACTGCCTTAGACTTTTCGCTCCTTTATTGCTCCTACTACACAATTCCAAACCATGGCTTCCACTTCTGAGCCATCATCTCGACGAAAAGATATAGTTACTCTCCGCATTCTGCGCCGGAAAGGCTACAGTGCTATCTTCCACAGTGGAACATCGGCAAGTTATATGGTTCGTGCTGGGTGTGTATTTATTATTAAGCTAGATGCGCTACTCTCCACGATGATCGAGTACGCCATCAGTGACGAGACGAAGAGGCACGTAGCTTCTGTAATTCTGACGGTGTAGGAATAGGGTGTATTGAAGGAGGTGGTCAACATGTAGCCTTTGCAATTGATCTACCCCAGTCAGCACTTTTCACTCTTTTTCAAGTATCCGCTTACATCTCCTACTTTAAATTTCAGTGAAGACGTGCAACAATGAAGAGCACATGGTATTTAATCACACGAAGAGACTTACATACACGATCTACTAAGGCTTGTAAGAAATGTTTTTGTTTCGTAACGTTTCCTTGACGTTTCGCGCAGATCTCCTACCGTCAAAATACCAAATGTGCCGTTCATGCGTCATTTCAGGAACCCCCAAACCCAGAATTGTTCAATATTCATATCTGGTTAATCATCCTCGATATAAAGATTCGCCTGGAGCGAAATATTCCTCGGTTTGTGAAACTTTTCACAGTTTCTCCAGCTCTACTTATTGTACACTCACTTGCTGATATAGGTCAGCCCTATTTTAACCATTCAGATGCTAAAAGATCGGGGACTTGACGCCGAATCAGATGGCTACTATCAGCTCTATCAGCGAGAAAACGCTGTTCTCGTAGATTCCAACTACAGTTCTCAGTTGGGAAGTTATGAAACGGCGAGTATGGCACGTAGTTAGTGCTGTGATAAAGATTGCGTTCTCATCAATGCTGCAGCTCATTGGTGACACCGTCGAAAGTAATATCAATCATGCCTACTTTTACCCAGAGCGCGGGTTGCCCGAAGGCAAGACTGGCCGATTCAATTTTGCTGAAAGTGGTAATATTCCTATGCCGAAGGATCATCTACAGCTATGCGGTGCATTCTGTCGAGTTATGTTTGAAAGTGGGGCAGGCCCGTTTTTCGAGGACTCGGATTTCGGAGGGTGCCCAGGGATTTGTAGAAGTTCTAGAGTGGCTGGATCAGGAGAGTTAAGAGGACGAGCTCTGTTGAGGTAATTGAAAGGCTTTGAAGACGCGAACTCAACGTTGACGGTCATTTTGGCGCTGTTTAACCCCGGTTAATCACTCTTCACTGCTCAACTACCCTCACTTTTCGCCCTCACTTTTCGGTTCCTCTCTGTCGCAAGCGCAACGCATGTGAGCTCAACAATATCCGACTTTGGGGTTTGATATTCCACAGGAGGACCCGAATACCGCTCTGTGCCAGCTCCTTCGTTCCCATGTCACCCATCATCAACGCGAACTGCTCTGGGAACTTGCGCTCCTTTGGCTTCCTCTCGCCTGCACCTGTTGATCGCGGTGCCCCATCCTGCGAAGAAAGCGCTGAGAGACTCCCAGATCCGGCACCCTCGACAGCTTTATCCAAATTTCTGCCAACTCGCCGCTATCCAGCAAGTGCTCAAGCTCTGCCTCGCCAATCGTTCCCTTGGTTCGCCGGTGCAACTTCCTGATAATCTTTTGCCGTGACTACGAACGAATTCATCGTTAATTAGTTCCTTTGGTATCCGATACAGCTGGACACACCCTATCATCCAATGTTGGCCATATCGGACTCTCATCGGCTATGGCCCACTCCTGTTCACCAATGTAATACCATTTTTTCTGCGCGTGAATTGGCCCATTAAGAGCGTTGCTTCGGACCTTTAAGACGACGCTTACCTGGTTTGTAGGAAAGGTAAATGTGTGAAATACCACACTTTCTCCTTCAGCTCGTTGCAAAATGCTGTGCTTGATAATTTGGTTAGCGCCTCGGAATCCCCAGTCAACAAGGTGACTAGTGAAATCATTCTCCTGTATTTCAGCGAAGAATGGATCATATATGAAAGCTATTTCCTCCTCTATGCCGTCAGCTTGGGTGATTTGAAGGCGTAACCCAAGGTCGGCCATGATTCCAAGGCTAGAAGAAGCGATTTAGTGAAGACATGAAGAGAAGATCAAGCAATAATGTTTGCGTGCAATATCGTACGCACCTGGAAAGAGACTCCACCTAATCAAGCAGGGGATGTATGAGTGATGCAATCCCAGCTGAGAATCGAACTAAGCGCTCTACCTCATCGTTTTGTAAACCGACAGAGTCTTGAAAGTCCTCGGAAGGAATGAGCCAACAAAAATCGCGTGCACACCCAGGAGGTTTCTTGGACTGGATCTGATACCAAGTGGAGTCCGAGCTGCGACTATGAGAAGAAACTTGTTCTGTGTTAGCAATTGACTCTGACTGGATCTCATCATCGGATTGGAAAGATCGTTCTGAAAGCTCATGGTCGTTGGAAGTAGAATTGGAATGGATGCGTTGGATATCTTCAGGGCTGGTACGTGGCAACTGGCGAACTGTTCCACCCGAACTGTCTGTGGTAGGTGGTGAGTTATCCAAAGCGTCATGGAAATCCTCATGGAGTGCTTCATGAATATCTTCCTCAAAATGGTTGGGTTGTTCTCTGCTGGCGATATTTTCCTATGGCCAGTATGACTATCCGCCACAAGCAATAACAGAGGAAAGTGGCACGTACCCGTTCTTGTACAAGATCCCGGATAACTCTGCGCGCATGTCGAAGTTTCCGCAAAGAGTCGTCGCGCTCTGAAACAGCGTCTTCTAATTCGATCCTTTGTGCTTCAAGTCTTGTTTCCAGGTCTTTAATCCGTTGCGATTGCCACTTAACAGCATTGGTATATCGTACATTGTCGGCTTTAAGGTCATGCACTTCGTCTCTCAATGATTCGATATCTGCCTGTGGCGTTCTTCTTGGAGGAGATTGTATGGCCAATGTGGTGAGATTTTTTACGCGATCGTTTGCTTCAGTGACGAGGACAGACAACTTGTAAATCTGTGGATTCATGACGCCAACGTGAATATTGAATAGACGAAAATAAAGAAGCAGAAAAAGCCACGGACCTCTTCTTGCAACGCGGTGCGTTCGGCGCGACTGCTGGATGCCATTAAGGATACTCAGCACGTAACAGAAGCAGGATTCACAATGCAATGAACGATATGCCTCCGAGCGCGACATTTCCAATCAGGGCTGCGAGATCTGAGCTTTGCTTCCGCGGCTTTGGACGTGCTTGGCAGGCGCGTCTTCTTCCAATCATCCTATCAGTCCGATACTATCACCGTGTGCTCTCTGGGCCATGCCCGTAGCATGCGACGTGCTCTGCATATCTTGACACTGTTCTGACACTTAATTTTTCTTTCCATTCCTCCCTCCAACATGGCCGCTGCTGGAAAACTCCTGGTTGACGTTCACACCCATGTGTACCTCCCCCGCTTTGCTTCCTTGCTTAGGGCACGCTCTTCCGTGCCCCTTATTCGGTCCGCAACGACACGCGATGGAACTCTGGAGGAGCGGTTGCTCATTTTGGACCATGAACCCAGTGGTGGAAGGCCAGTTGGGCCCCAGTACTGGGATCGCGAAGGTAGCTTCGCTATTGCTTGAGTTGAGCCTCGCTGATGATTCTGTGGTCAGAAAAGCTAAAGTTCATGGACAAGCATGGAATCGACGTGTCTGTGGTTAGGTAGAGATTCTCGGCTTTATACACTACGCGAGTATTCTAACTTTTACCAGCACTGCCAACCCCTGGCTCGATTTCCTTCCCGCGCCCCAAGCGCACACCCTTGCTTCCGAGCTTAATCAGGATCTCGAGCAATACTGCTCTACCTCACCCGGCGTCAGCCCAGACTACTCTATCAAGCGTCTTTATGGCTTCGGACTCCTCCCTCTTGTGCCAGAGATCACCACCGCGGCACTTCTCGAGATCGTGAACCAAATTTCTGAGCTTCCTCATTTGCGTGGCTTGATCATGGGCACGCGTGGAATTGGCAAGGGGCTGGACGACGAAGCGCTTAATCCTGTTTGGGCAGCTATTGAAAAGGCCGGACTGGTGATATTCCTTCATCCCCATTACGGTGTGGATGGGAAGGCATGGGGAGATAAGGACAACGGGCACGTCTTACCCCTTGCACTGGGATTCCCATTCGAAACCACCATCGTAAGTTCTATCAATTTTGAAATGTGTCTTGTGTGTTCAAACATGGTACTCGGGAATTTAGGCAGCAACTCGCTTGATTCTCTCTGGCGTGTTTGACCGCTTCCCGTCTCTGCGCTTGCTTCTCGCGCATTCAGGAGGCGCACTCCCTGCACTCTCCTCTCGCCTGGCATCATGCATCGACCACGACCCCGTGGTTGCATCCCGCCTCAAACACGATGCCCGCTACTACCTCGGGAAGCTTTATCTTGACGCCGTTGCTTACGGCCCCGAAGAGCTTGGTTTCGTCAGCGACACGATTGCGCGCGCCGAACGCTACAAATTCTGGTCTACGACAGCACCGGCTCCCAACAGGAGCATTGGCAGCAGAA
The DNA here is from genome assembly GCA_036937115.1 of Nidularia sp. FH-822889. Taxonomy (NCBI): domain Eukaryota; kingdom Fungi; phylum Basidiomycota; class Agaricomycetes; order Agaricales; family Nidulariaceae; genus Nidularia; species Nidularia sp. FH-822889. The sequence continues at coordinate 98,207 of JASFDF010000011.1, forward strand.
GGATGCTCTTCGGTACTGACCATCCTTTCTTCCCCCCGCTCCACGAGACGGAGAAATGGAAGAGCGTAGTGGAGAATTTGGAAGCCATAGAAGCGGTGGAAGGCTGGACTGAGGAAGACAAAGTAGGCGTGCGCGGTGGAAATGCATTGGAATTGTTTAATTTGAAAGAATAAAGTGAACAAAAGTGGGTAATCATGGGATAATCGTAATTAATGCATTGGTTTACTTCTTATATTCCTTCTGCTCCGGCATTTGGATCTTGAGGCTGAAGTCTATGTGCTGCACTGATTGGTGAACAACACTTGTGCTCAAGATATCAATTTCTAATGTACGTCTTTAGTATATTTTCATTTCAGGAAGCTTGAAATTGACTAACCATTGATAGCTCTCTCTTGCAGGTTGGCCTCCGTGATGTTCCCGCTGGTTTCGAAGAGGAACTTCCTCTGACCCTTCCACTTCTCCTTCAAAGCTCGAGCTACGTTGATAAGTTCGTCGCCCTCCATGTTGTCTAGCATGATAATATCGGCACCAGCTTCGATGGCTTCATCAGCCTCAGCTTCTGAGCGGACTTCGACATCCAGCAGGAGACTAAACCCCCCGACTGCGCGAGCCTGTTGGATTGCAGCTGTGATCGAGCCTGATGACCAGATATGGTTGTCCTTCAGCATGATCATGCTCGAGAGGTCATGGCGGTGAGGATCTATTCCTCCAACCAGCATGGCATACTTCTCGACAAGTCTGAATCCTGTGGACTCAGTAAACACGGATATCCGTATGGGAATGCAATGATACATACCAGGAGTGGTCTTTCTCGTCCCAGCAATAATTCCTTTGTACCCGTAGCCTCTTGCAAGGTCTTTAATCCGCTTAGATCTTCAAAAATATCTATCAGCGGCAGGATATGAACGAGAAGGGTCTCACTCACTTGGTAGCAATACCACTGCATCGCGCGAGCATATTAAGAGCTACCCGCTCCCCAAGGAGCAAATGCCTTGCCTTGCCTCTAACTGTAGCCACATGCTTGACGGGTTCGAACGTTTCTCCCTCCTTCACATGCCATTCTACTCTTCACCAAAGATCAGTTACTTCACAACGCAAATATGGCAAGGCTATACGCACTCACAGCCCACCTGGTTAAAAACCTCGGTAAAGAAGGGGGATCCAGCCAGAACAGCAATATCTTTACCTTTCCCAAAGAGAAATGCCTCTCGGTGCGCTTCCCCGACCACATATCCGCCGTAATCGAAGGATGGGGTGTCCTCCGCTAGCCAGGTGGTAATTTGGGGTTTCCAGCTTGGAGGTAGGAGATGCTCGTATGAGTTCGTCATTGCGGTGTCTTGAACGTTGAAGATTGGCGGCAACTGATATCGATTCTCCTGCAATGTATCAGCGCTGCACAGTTATCAGTAAGACTTTTGACCAAGCTCCGGTCCTTGGGGCCCGGAGCCCGGAAGAAATGATTCCGTTATTCCACGTGATTTCGATTTCTCACGGTTGTTTTTATCCAGCCGTAGAAAGAGAACATTATTATTGAACGAGAACAGTCACCTCACATTTTATTGCTTCACAGAACTCGTACTTAAGCGCCTTCGGATTCGTTCAGGAAATTCCAAATCTCTCTGTGATCTGTTATCTAGGTTTTAACGTCATGTCTGGCGAAACCGGACCGCACGTGTGGACTGTGGGTCGCAAATCTTGCCATTTAATGGTGACACAGGTCCTTAAGGGTTTACCTCCCTTCATCTCGGACTTGGCCCTCAATCGACGCCTTGCCATGATGCAGTTCATCTGACCTATTATGTCTTCTCGATTTAATAGATCCTCTCAAGTTATCGGCAAGATGGAACCTTATAACGATCCACGGAATCGTTGAACTTTGAACACCCTCACTTCCTGGAGACGCTTTCCACTGATTGCACTCCATGGACGTACCTTTCGAGCCCAATACCTCCAAACTTTCTTCTCGTCTCTGGGACGTATTCCTGCGCACTTATGATCTTGGATTTACTGCGTTCGGTGGTCCACCAGTCCACTTCCAGATCTTGCATCGCAGATTCGTGGAAGGACTCGGTAAGACACCCTGGATCGATGAAAAAATGGCAAGTGCTTCAATACGTTCAAACTACAGAGAAAGAATATTGACATACGTTATATAGTACCAAGAACTCTTCGCTATTAATCAAGCTCTCCCTGGCCCTGCATCCACGAAAATGGTGTTCAGCATCGTCCAGGTTCATGCTGGCCTCGTGCCTGCTATTTTCAGCTTCCTGCTGTGGTCGCTTCCAGCTGCAACGGCAATGTATGGTCTATCTCACGGGGTACAACACATCGGGGAAGTCCTTCCTTCCCCAGTATATGCACTCCTTTCGGGCCTGAACGCCGCCACTGTCGGGATCATAGCACTTGCAGCCGTTCAATTGGCCAGAAAGGCCATCACCGACAAGCTCTCGCGGATATTAGTGGTTTTCGGGGGTTGTGCAGGATTGTGCTATAACGCCCTCTGGTATTTCCCTGTATTAATCATGCTGGGGGGTGTAACAACACTCCTATGGGACTTCTGGGGCAAGGCATATTTGAGGACGCTTCATTCAAGAAGAGCGTCCTTAATTACGCCAGGGTTGGACGAGAGAGAATCTACTCTCTCAGAGTGGACAGAGAGGAGCAGTCTAACTCTTCCTGGATCCATCTCGCGCCACAAACAAACAGCGTCCACCTCCACATACGGCACCTTTAATTCATTCACCAGTGCTTCTCACCCAGATAGATTAGATGACGAAGAAAATACCTCTTCCCCAACATCGCAAAATAACACATCTACTCATCATATTCCTGTTAGGATTGGGGCCTTGATGATCGCTATCTTCTTCATCTCCTTCATTATCTTGATGACACTTCGTGCATCTCTGTCCTCCCCTGTATTGCCATTTTCCCTTTTCGCCAATATGTTTCTCGCAGGAACTATCATTTTTGGCGGAGGACCCGTCGTCATCCCTCTTCTGCGCGAATATGTCGTCGTGCCTGGCTGGGTGAGCCCGCGCGACTTTCTGCTGGGCCTCGCTATCATCCAATCGTTACCAGGACCGAATTTCAATTTTGCGGTGTACCTTGGTGCATTAACCATTGCAGGCAGCAGCTCGCTCACATTTCTGCCAATGCGCTCCCTCATTGGAGCTCTCCTCGCCTTTGTGGGTATTTTTACCCCTGGACTATGGCTTGCCGTCGGCTTTCAAAGTGTTTGGCGAGTATTGAGAGGGAGGCAAGAAGTGGTTAGCCTCCTGCGAGGGATCAACTCCACTGCAGTCGGCTTTGTGTTCACTGCCGTATACAGGCTCTGGCAGATTGGATGTCTTACTCCTGAAAACAGCAAGGGTAGCAGCTTGGGAGACGAGTCATGGTGGGTCGTGATCGCAGCTATCACGTTTACCTTGGTGGAGTGGTTTGCTGTCCCATCTGCAGCTGCTATTGTCTTCGGAGGTATCGCCGGCGTAGGCTTTTGGGGAATTGGTCTTGTCCATTGAACGTTGGTTTCTCAGAATTCCTGGACTAGTAGCGGGTGTCATCTGTTGTCTTGACTCTTCCGTGGCATTATGGAAATATACATGTTCCTTACGCAGACATCCTACTGCAATGACCTTCGTTTATACGGCTAAAGTGTGGCTTTCTCGACAATGAGGTTGGATGCCAATACATCTAATGCTGCCTAGTTGCCCATAATTTTTCGCTAGTCTTTCTTTCAGTTAACGCTTCTAAGAGAAACTGGAAGCCAGGCACTGGGTCGACGATTAGCCGAATCCCTTCCTACACACACGTGCGCCTTCTTATTTGTTCATGTCATTCACTGTGAAATATATATAGCTCAAGTCAAATTCAAGGTCAAATGCTAAGCACATCCTCTCACCGCAACTTCAACAGGCATTCCCTGAACAGAACCTCAGGGGGCCTCAAGTGGTAGCTGAAAGCTTCACGAATGTCGCTCAACGCGCTCGTTCATCGAATTCTTCACGGCCGACTCTCGACTGAGGGCTCGGATGCCTATCCTTACCAGCCCAACACTTCAAAGCTCCCCGCTCGCCTATGGGATGTCTTTGTTCGGACATGGGACCTAGGCTTCACCGCGTTTGGAGGTCCACCAGTTCACTTCCAGATCCTGCATCGCAGATTCGTGGATGGAATGGGCAAAACGCCATGGATTGACGAGCAAACTGTTAGTTCTCGCTTCCTTCTTGCACTGTCGAATGGTTGATTGAGCTTATATCGCTCCTTATAGTATCAGGAGCTGTTCGCCATATGCCAAGCCTTTCCTGGACCTGGCTCAACCAAAATGGTATTCAGCATAGCTCAAATTCATGCCGGGCTCTTGCCCGCTCTATTTGTATTTCTCGTCTGGTCCCTTCCTGGCGCAATAGGAATGTACGGCCTATCTGTCGGGGTCCAGAAAATCCAGGAGACTCTTCCTGCTCCGGTATATGCCCTTCTCTCAGGTTTAAACGCGGCTACCGTTGGAATAATCGCGCTTGCAGCTGTCCAGCTCGCCAGGAAGGCAATCACTGACAAGTTGTCGAGAATCTTGGTTGCTTTTGGCGGGTGCGCAGGGTTATGCTTCAATGCACTTTGGTACTTCCCGCTATTGATTGTTTTAGGTGGATTTTCAACTCTTGCATGGGATTGCGGTGGAAAAGTATGGATAAAGAAGTTACGAACGAGAAAGAGGACCATAGAGCCGGAGATCATGCTAGAGGATCGCGTTACTGTATCCCAAGACCGACACGAGGCTGACCCGGGACATTCTGGTATTCATCAGAGATCGAATGCATCCACCATCAACGCTACTTCGGTATCTAAACACGAAGATGAATCACTTCCAGTTCCATCATCTAACGATATTTCCGCACATAATATTTCCTTGAAGCTCGGATTCCTTATTCTGGTTCTCTTCTTTGTCCTTTTCGCTACCCTTATGGTGCTCCGCGGAGTGTTATCTTCCCCGCCTCTATCTCTCTCTGTATTCATTAATATGTTCCTGGCTGGGACGATCATCTTTGGAGGTGGTCCTGTTGTTATTCCACTCCTCAGGGAGTATGTTGTTCAGCCGGGCTGGGTGAGCCCCAGAGACTTTCTCCTGGGCCTCGCAATCATACAGGCATTTCCAGGACCGAACTTCAACTTCGCAGTCTATTTAGGATCGCTGGCTATTGCGGGTCCCGCCTCTATGCGCGGTATCCCTAGCATAGTAGGTGCCTTGCTAGCCTTTATCGGCATGTTTGCACCAGGACTATGGATTTCTCTCGGTATTCAAGGCATATGGCGTGTACTGAGGAAACGGCGGGTGGTGATTAGTATGCTGAGAGGAATTAATGCTACAGCCGTAGGGTTGGTATTCACCGCAGTGTACAGACTCTGGGAGATCGGCTATCTTACTCCCGAGCAAAGTGGAGGTTCAAGTCTGGGCCAACAGCCGTGGTGGCTTGTGGTGGCTGCTACAACATTTACCGTGGTGGAATGGTTTGCGGTTACACCGGCGCTAGCCATTATTTTTGGAGGGGTGGCTGGGTTAGGTTGGTGGGGCGCTGTTGGCCGCCGTTAGTACTGCTTCACTGCGGGCGTACACTGCCTACCATTATCAGTGTAGTGTTTCAAATAGTTGTGTTCAACAGGACGAACAAATGATCTGGTCATTTTACAACACGCCCGCCATCTGTACATCACGCCCAGTGCAGCACCCTTCGAGGCAGGAGACCATCAAAGATCGTCGTACTGTATGTATACGTGAATTTATTATAATACTGTCCTTTAACTATATACGAGAGTAAAGTCCAAGGGAGACAAACTCGGTCGGAGAGTTGGAATCACTAGTCAAAAGGGTATGAAAGAAAAGTCTAGAAAGTCATTCCAAATAAAGTTGACGCTCAGTTTTAAGCAAGGACGGCTCCGAGCAAGGCGAGGGCCGCCATGAGGCCAGCGGAGCCCACAACAGAGGTGGCGCCATTTGAGCCAGGAGCAGAGGAATTGTCGGTACTGGTGCCAGAAGCAGCAGACGTGGTGCCCGTACTAGTGCCGGTTGTGCTAATAATAAGGGTAGTGCCAGTGTTGGTACTGCGGATAATAAAGAAGTCAGATGAAATGAATACGTAAAACAGAAGGAAGATACACACGTTTTGACAGTACTGGTTCCCGATGTAGTACCGCTTGTGGAGGTCGAGGCGGTGATGTTGAATTCGCTTGACTGAGCAAGAATTGTATCCGTGTCGTTGGCGGCCTTCACGAGGTTCAGGCGGAAGGTATGGCCGGTGGGCCAACCGCCGCTTGGGGGACTGACGGAAAGAGATCCTTTGGTACCATCGACTTCTGCAACGAGCTCCAGGTTGTTAACGGGGAGAGCAGAGCGATCCTGGAGTCCGGTACATTCAGTATTCGTGGGGAACGATGACATGGAAAGACATACAGTGTTGGTGAGGAACAAGGCGAAGGTCGCAGCATCCGTATCGACACGAGTCCAGGTAAAACTAGAGAAAAAGTGAGCAAATAAAATTTAAAACAACTGGAATGAACATACGTCTGGGGGCCCTGGTTAGTCCATCCCTGGGTAGCTGTAGGGCTGGTGACCTGGTAGGCAAACGCAGAGGCAACGCAGGAGAGAAGGAGGACGGCAGCGGAACGCATGACGGACGACGAGGGTGGAATTAGAGGGAAAGAGTAGTACTTTGGAAACGAAACGAAAGTGAGGGTGATATTTGAGGGGACGGAAACGAGGATTGCTTCGAGGTCTAACGGTGGACAGCTTGTCACGCCCGCTTCTCATATACATACCTGTCACAGCATGACACGGCCTATTTCTGCCATGGTGCGTTTGACCATCACGCACGTGACTGATGGCGGCCTAATTATTTGCGCCCACTCAGGATGCCATCAATATTCGTGATTCTGCCTTCTGAGCAAATATGTAGGTCTACTTGCAAACTACTCTATGTACGAGACTGCTCGTCGTACTTTCGAAAGCGACAATGCTGCGGCAATGTTTCTACGCTCTTGCAAATTGCTATCTCCGGAAGGGTTATTTATGTTCCTCAATCAATCAACCGGATCAACATCTCGGGCGGCGCGCGCTCGTTTTGTGACATCCCTCGCGACCAACTTTACGCACCTCGATAGGAGCCTGTGCACATACGTTTTCAGTGGTCAACGGAGGTTGATGGACGCAAGCTTGAGATAGCCTCGCCTTCTAGTTGCGGCACGTCTAAACTAGTACTCTGTTGCTTACCTCTACACGCTGTCCAGCATTTGTTCAGCACTGTTTTTTCAAGATTTTTTTTTTTTTGCAGTATACGGCGCGCCGACGACATGCGCTTGACCCGACTCAAATATCTAGTTAAGACCTCTGTTACTACCGTGATGGTCACTAACTTTTATCCGCAACGGAAGAACAACGCCGACTTTCATCACAACTGTTTCCGACTTGTACGGTACCGGTATCTCAACACTGGCTCAAGTGTATCTGTGTAATGGAACCGGTAGTTTCAGATAAGTCCCATCCATACATTATATTAGTTATCCATTACAACTTTGCATGATCCTTGTATGATGATTCTATTTTCAATAGGATTCGGTGCACCTGCCTTGAAATCCCATCTCGCCATAGTTATGTGAAGTAGCCACAACAAGAAGTAGAAATTTACCTCATAAGAATCCAACGACCTGGTGTGTGTTCTTTATAGGATTTTGCGAGTCGATTGTCGCTATTTACTGAGAAAACCGTCGACTTCATGAGCTATGTATTTACCTAGGTTTATTGCACACTACAATAGACTGGGTTGCTCTAGTGTTCTACCAGCTTGACTGCCATCTCGGCTGCCTGGTACTAGTCATATGGATAGGCTTCAAGCGGCCTGCGCGTGTGTATCCTTTATAGGGCTTGAGCGCTTATATCCGTTTACTGAGGAACTGCGGATTTCAAGAGCTACTTACTTACCGCCTTCTCCAGTGTGCACTCGTGCAGTATAACTAGGCCGTCTTGGTGCCCCACAGCTTAGCTTTAATTTCAGCTACCGACCATGAGAATAAGCTTGAAGTCTCGCACCATCATCGGGAAGGCCCAAGTTAAGCCGCTCAAGTACCGTAAGTTGACTCCTCGAGAATTTCACTCCACATAGCGTTTGCATAGGGCTGCATGGCGATGAACTAACTTCGTATTTTCTTCCATGTTCTAGTTCATATACCTAAAGCGGCTTCAAGCTGGAATGATGCGTTCGTGGATGATCCTCTCATATGCTATTTGGACGGTTCAAACGAAGTACGTTAGCTCTTGCTCCAACCTCTGATGTACTGCTAATTATTTAATATGTTATTTGAACATTGAATTTAAGCCTTCATTTGTCTCCCAAATAATTAAGCACATTGTACTTCGGTTATCTCTAACTGTGTGGATAAGAACAAAAATTTCGCTCACTGTGAACGCAGGATCTTCTCTTGCCATCGTGTAAGTACGCCTTCTTCGTCACATAAAGTCTGGTTTTACTATAGGGGTTTCATACGTAGGTCCCCACCTAAGAATGGCTCTCATCCCAAACCTGGCGATAAACTTGCGGATCGCTTGGTTATCTTAATGATAACAAATAGAGGGTGGCTGAGATCAAAAGAGGCGCGGAAGGCAGGCTTCCTATTCTCCGATTTCCCACTTGACCGTTGAATATGCCTCTCTTTTGTTAGAGAGAAAAGGAATTTAAAACTAAACTGATTACAGCCATATCGGACCTACTGGGCGAACGCGTGAACGACATGTTTACGCTTGAGCTCTTGGCAACTGAACCTGCCAGCCAAGGGCAAGGACATGGAGGCGCCCTCGTTGATGCTACAGCTACTATGGTGAGCAGTTACAAGTCACGGTTTACTTGCTAGTGGAGTTCTGATGAAACGAATATGCAGGCTGATCTCAACTCGCAAGCTGCTTGGCTTGTATCTTCCAACATCGACAATACTGCCTTCTATGAATCACATGGCTTCTTGGCCGTTGGCGAGATCGTGGTTGGTGATCAAAACCCAACATGGCGGAAACCACCTGTTGTAGCGAAGATTGTGAGTATTAATGGCCCACAGCATATCCTATCAGAACTCATCTTTCGGTATTTCCTTTGTAGATGGTACGAGAATTTCAGAAGTATGGGAACGAGAAAGTATAGGTCTTTTAGAAATCAATTCCTAGTAGCGTTTCCCAGGCGCAATGAAGAGATTTTACATGGATACAAGGCTGTTCAGTTGCTTGACAAGCATAGAATGTGGCGCATACTGTCGCCTCTAACACCACCTTTCCGTCTTTGAAATCCATCGAGATGCCCGAAGACCGATGCATGTCCGCGGTGTTGATCTGCAGAAACCCAAGAATGATACCGCACTTTGTAAATGCCGGCTTCAAATATGTACTGACATCATCGTACGGATAATTGGCAGTCAAGTCAACCAAAGCGTCAATTGTGAACCTTACTTTATTCGGGACCGGGGCGCACAGTGAATCGTGATCGCCAGTGCCGACTTCTGAAAGATGAGTACCGGAATGATTTTCGGTGCATAGCGTTTTATGGATAGGTAATATGCGGGATCCCTGTCGAACACAGATTTCTGTTGCGTATGAGAGTCGTTCGCGTTAACCCGTGGATACCATAGTTTATTCTGAATACAGGCAAAATCTTGTCGTGACATACGTCATATCCGCCGACCAATGAGCACGGAAGAAGTAACTCTTCTGGCAATGGAAATGATCTCACAGCACATAACAGGAGAAAAACAATAGCACATCAATCCCTCTCTTGAGAAATATATTCATGACGTACAAAGAAACTACGGCCTGCACTCCTATGAATGACCGATACTAGTAAGCATGTCTTCAGCATCTATCCACAAATCTCGCTGCTTCCACATAGATACGATTATCCATATGATAACCCAGCACGAACGTCCGCCCATAGGGTGTTTGTCCATAGTTGATGTGATCTGTCCTGGCCTCAAGGGAAGGGAGAGTGTCTGTTCCTGTATCGATATTTTCAGCAACCCCAGACATGCACGAGCTAGATTTCGTAGAAGACTCATGTCATCAGCAGATATATGGCCGTCGATCCTAGACAGCAATACAAACATCCATCGGGCATGAGATTCCGTAATAAGATGATTTGGAGGCTCGGGTTGCTGGAGGTGAAGATTGATCCAGTGAGTGAAATACATAAGAAGATGCAAAGCCATTCGCTGACGAAAGCATTTTCAGCACATACGTCGTAGTTGCTAACTGAAGAACGTACCTCGTCAATAAGCTTCAAGATAGTGGTGGACGGTTCCCGGGGTAGGACGAAAGGGGATTCTGAAACGACCGCCGAGAAAGGTCCCGCTCGACACGGCTCCCCGAAAATCTCTGACGGCGCAGGTGTTCCGAACGGTGTAGGCAATGACTCCGCAGGATCAACTCTTAGTACCTGTGCTACCTCGCCCTCGTCGTTTGCGTACAATGTCTCTGCCGGCGATTCCTCGCATGAATCTCCCAGTGCATCGTCGCCCCATCCCCGCATTCCATGATGGAACTGCCGCTTCAATCCATTCTGAATCGGTTTCTTCGGTTTCTTAGGAGGATTCCATTCCGACTCTGGTTTTCCGGCAAGGAATGCCCACCATAAATCTCGTTCTTTCTTGTCCGGTATGATTCGCCGTTTCTCAGTATTAGGAGCATCAACATGAATAGTAGGCTGATTGATGTTCTGTGAAGCAATTGTCTCGTACGTACATATAATCGCAGGTCATAGCGAAACTTACCTTTCGGAAGTTCTTGAACCGAGTTTCGAACAATAAACACCATTCTTCTGAAGGCAATGCAGGATGACTACCACTTGTTCGATCTTTCGGCGAAGGCACTGGTGGGCATTCCGTTATTTCGTAAGGATTTGGCACTCGCGTAACATGCGGAAGATAGCGAGCATCACGGCTATAAGGAGAGTTAGTGACTGAACTGTCGCTGAAAAGAGGAGATACATACCGAACTGTAAAGAGATATTGTAGCCCATCTTCTGGCACGCCGCTGAAGTCCTCTGGGAGATTGGCAACAGGTAAAATTTGTCTTCCAAACGACGCCTCTTCGTCGTCAGAGTCCTCTAAACTGTCGTGTTTTCGTTTGAATGGCGCCATGTGATGAGCTTGTGAGAATGTTAAGTGAAAGCGTACCAAGCCTCAGTACAGATGAATCAACGCGGCAAGTTTTTCGGCGAATTGTTTGTTCCCCGCACATCCACTTCTTGAGGTCCTCTTACATAAACCGAGTCGCACTGAACTATACTCTTGCTTACGCACTCGGCGTCTTCTGAATCCATTCAACTCAGCACTTTCGCAATCGACAAATCCTTTCTATAAACTATCTGCCACATTAATGAGCAATCCGGATGTCGACGAAGATACCATAGACACAGAGGCTTTACAGGCGCAAATTGACTTGTCAATGTCATTCGCCCAAAATTTGGTGTCCTCCTGGGTGAAGCCAAACGGCGCTTCTACAAGTTCGCGCAAGAAGAATCTGGAAACTGAATTGAAGGAATATATGCGACGTCCTGCTAGGTATGGTGGATGCTCACTGCTACATCGCGACTTAAGTGACGTCTTCTTCAGACTTGGTGTCGGTGCACCCATACCTGAGACTCAGAACCTGTCTAGAGAAACCGCGCGTCTGAAGGGTCAAATCTCTGGACCTAATTCTAATAAACGTCCAAGAAGCGAGGCTGCTGACTCAAAGAAGGCAGACACGTCCGATGAGGAACAAGAAAGTAGGGCTGGAGCTATCAAGAAAAAGGCAAAAGTAGATCCATTTGAAGGTGTACACGGGAAGAAGAAAAAGAAGAAAACCGAGGAAGAAAAACAAAGCCTTGTGGTAGCCTCTACCGCGGCTGTTGCCGAAGTTAGCCTTGTCACTCGTACAACTTCGGAGGACGCCATGGCAGTAGACGAGAGTTTACTAACAGAAATGAAGGATTCGGAAACTCATGCGCCAAATATATCGCCCAAGTCGAAAAAAATGATGAAGAGGGAAGCATTGAGACTGCTCGCTAGCCCCAGTCATGCGAAGCTGGATGTCTATGCGGAAATATCAGGGCGAAATATCGCCCCTGCATCTCCGCCCCGCTCTAAAGTTTTGAAACCAGAAGAGGATAACAGTAGATTGCATGCGGATGTTCTTAGGTCTCCGGAACGTGAGATATTTCTTACCACAGCTCCCAGTGCAATAATTTCTAATATCTATCATGAAGCCGCTTCGAAACCGAAGATAACTCTCACTGCAGCGCTCCTCTCTTCCATAACACCTCGAAAATCTCTACCGGCTGCACTGCTTAACCAGCCAATACTCAACCTCGATGGTTCTGCAAGTGATGACAGATCAGGGGACGAGGTGCACGGTGAGACACCCGTTGGAAGCCCGAAAAAGAAGAGAAAGAGACGAAAGAAGAAAAAGCATTCGTCAGCATAGAATCCATATGTTGATTTGAAGTCTGCTGCTCACAATTTTGGAGCTTGCGTAGTATTTATCGGTCGTGAGTCGATTTCATCCTATGCCAAAATCACAATTCGTCACATGTATGACATGCATTGCAGAATATTACGACCACTCGTCCTTGTCTGGTTCATCGTATGTAAGCATACAGGACGATATATTGGATGATTGTCAACTACTCGGATTAGGCAGTACCCTGCGCCAAAGACAGCCACGAATTCATATGACTTGCTCACGTTTGTTTAGGCCCCATACGCTGTATCGTTTTTCGCGTGCTCACCGCTGTGAGAATCGCCGTGCTTAATTCCGGGTTGCTTCGCGCAAAGGAGTGCTATACCATTCGCGAAATACAGGTACATACCTTACTTTGGTGTCGGGAATCCATCATCTCGACCATATCTATATATTCGACCCAGCTCACTTTTGCGGAAGAAAATTGCCACCAAGAGATGGACACTGCATATTGATCATGTCTGCACAGTGGTCATGCGATGCCTAATTACCGCCCTCACGAATTCAATTACATTTTACATTGCTCATATTCAAATTTGTCAGGTCCATCTCGAATGACTGCAGGTATTCAATTTCAATGGCATATCAAGGGCAGGTGATGCAAACTGGACACAGGAATACTGAGCCTTTAGCATTTAAACTTTTTTTTTTACCTCTTAATGAATTGTGGCTCATAAGTATATTGGTTTCAGTCGCGACTCGCAATGTCTATCAGAAGTATGGACATGCTTCATGATTTTCAAACCGGCTTAGGCTTCCCAAGTACAGCATGCAATAAGGAGCGTTCATTGGTACCATCTGACGCCCATTCCGGTACTTGGCAATTAAGTCGCGACAGACGCTGGCAAAGGAAAAATGGATTTTTTCCTGAAATTCGCAGTTGATTGTTTCGCAGCTGAACAGGAGATTCCTGTAAACACTTCATGGATCCTGTCATGATTATGCTAATAGGTATGTATAGCTTCGCATCTACTTAGCGCTTGCCTCCAACTTATTTTTCTGCGCCTGTTTGTAGTATGTACCTGTCGATCTTATCCCGGACTTCACGGAGTTGTGATTCGTGAATTCTAAAGCTGACGGAACCTGAACGGAACGGAAGCAAAATGAAAGCTTATCATCCGGGCCGTCGTACGCCCGGCGCCGAATCCATCGTCATGCACAATAAGCTTACAAGGGCTGTAGACTCCGAGGTGTAGAGTCCAGGTCCCATCATCAAAATTGATTTCACCCTCGAATTCACTATACCTATAGTTTCAATCTCCAAAAAGTCTGTCAAAAGTACGTCTATTTTTTCTATGCATGTACTCGAATTAATTATATCTCCAAAATCATACATATTTACAGCAAAGTACAACGAAACCACAGGAGCGACCTGTCTAATAGGGCAATAATAAACATGTGACACGAGCCCAAAGTCCCAGAATATTGTCTTGTAAGTAAGAATAAAATTTAACGAAGACCGGTCTACCGCCGACTACTTCTCCGGCCGCTGCTATATTGTGGACGGAGGGAAGGTCGCTGGCTACTATGGCTTCCTTTTGTCGTTCCTCGAGACGCCCTTCCGGAGGAATAACTTTGGTAACTGTGTTGTCGAGATCGGCCGCCATGTCCGGGTCGAGTTCCTCGTGTTAGCGTTCGATTTGACCGCTTCTTTGGCGAGAAGCGGAAAAATGAGAAAAGACCTCCTCCGGTATGCGCTTGATGCTGCTTCCTGTACTTTCGGACTGCTCTCGCTTCGCTCATTTCTCGCATACCCTGCGGCACGACAAGTGCGAGTCAGTTCACGTTTGTCCTTCCAGATCATGCTTGACCTACTTTGGATCGAAGCGATTCATTTCCAAGCAAGGTTCCTCTCATCTTGGCCAACCACCCATGCATTGTAGAGGGGGGTGGCCTGCGTCGACTACCGTCAGAGCGAAACTAGCCAAACGGCGCCACACAAGATTTAAACGTCAGAAGCGACCGTCTTGGGTTGATATCCCTTGACTTACCGATGATGCCCATTCTATCTTCATTGTAGTGTATGCGCCCGGCGGATGTTTGTAGATAGTGGAAGATTGCTGGATGGTGTGTAGCGAAGAACGTGCATCACGATTTCATGCCCATCGAGCTTTTATTGACAACTCATCACCCACCATGGTCAACTTATGGGCAGTGATTCGTTACGTAATCGACCTCGTTGTCCCCACGCACAAGGTCGCTGCAGAAGGCCATTTAAGAACAGTTCGGGGCACAATGCGTGCTGACTCCTGTCTGATAAGCCTCCTGGACTGAACGTGTATTCCTTACAGCGATACGGCGATTTATTCTAGTTAAGAATTTTGTTTACATAGATCCATGGAGCAGATCAATACAGCGAACTTGCAGCATACATTGCACAAATATAATTGAATACAACAGCGCAGGTGCATTCCAGGTCCCTAATACATTATGGTGGCTCCGGATATTCTCTTGTGCGAAAAGGGCTGTTTCAATTTTTTGCTGTAGGAACAATGCAGCACAGTGGTCGATTTTTGGCTGTTACTAAGACGGACTTGTACAATGTTCTGCACGTGGAGCTCGGACTTGCTTTTTTCTCTCTTCCGGCGCTATGCATTGTATTGAAGAGCGCTTCGATGGCAGCAGTAAGTATCTGACTTCTCGAACGAACGGCAATTTAATGGCATTCCTGTTTTTTGAAGGCGTCCAGCGCTTGCGCACGCCTCCTTCGGCAAGCTTCCCAGCCTCGACGAGGAACGGGCGCACGTCAAACCTGTAAGATCGAATGCAAAGGAGATATGATGCTCAAGTCCGAGAAGGTTGGGGTAGACTACGATTGCTCAGCGTTGAAGCCTATTGAAGCTCAAGGTCGGGCACCGCCTTAGCGACGGTTTGTGTCCCGGCAGCGGAACAGGCACGTGGACCTGAAAAGTGGCGGAAAGCATTGAAGGCGTATGTTTGGTTTTATTAGAATCACCTTGTGTTACACTCTTCAGGGCGCCACGTGGGCATCGCCTTCTTTTTGACTGGCTGTGAGCTCACTGACACCGCATTAACGTCTAATTCCATTTTTCGACTGAGTAGGTGAACCATGGCGCAAGCGTCAACGGGAACTCTACAATCCCGTACTCGACTCGGTCAACGCATTTGCCGCCCCAGAGCAAGTACAAAAACAAGCTGCAATGGCTAGCTTTCTATCCAACTTGTCCTGCATCTTCAAGTTAACCGGTAAAGCCAAAAATCAGCAAGATGGTCTGGAGAAATATCGATGCTGTCATTGAAAACAGACTTTACCTGGGAAAGTCAGTGGCTCTGCAACTTCTTCCCGATCACTTCTAATATGAATTTCCTAACGTCTGTAGCATCGACGCGGCGCGTTCGACACGATCACTGCAGGAACGCCGCATTACACATATATTGTCAGTGTGTAACGAGCACATTCCTGCGGAGCTGCCTGAGTCTGGCATGACGCATATGCGTATTCCAGTCGAGGATGTGGACTACGCGGATTTATTAATTTATCTCCCGGCGGCGTGCCATTTCATTGACAACGCTCTGAGGCATGGAGGCGTGGTGCTAGTGCATTGCGTCCAAGGCATCTCAAGAAGTGCGGCAGTGGTTGCAGCTTACTGTGGGTATTATTCTCTACTTTACTTCCTTTAAAACTAAACCCTGCGTTTTTCCAGTAATGAGATCTCGGAGGCTTAATCCAACTGCCGCTTTGAATTCTGTCAGAGCTGGTATGTTCCACTTTCTCCAATCAACACGACAAACAACTTATATCTTCTGCTAGCTCGGGATCAGATTTGGCCAAATGCCGGGTTCCAGGAACAATTGATTCTTTTTGAACTCTGCCAATATTCTCCCTCTCCTGCCAACGGAGTATACGTCAATTGGAGAACCAACCTAGACCGCAGACTGCGCGCAGCCGGCTTAATACGCTGAGTTTCTGTGCTTCAAATGCATTTTGTAGTTTCCCAAAAAAAAGACTGCTTTTTGATCCCCCTCTTTGCATACTTGGCTGTTATTTCCTACTATAGCCTTTATATTAGTACCGTGCTTCTATTTTGCTTTGCCCTAGAATTTTAATGACTGTATTGCTTCATGTTCACGTTACTGTATACTACCTCTTTCTTCAAATTTTGCATTTATAATTTGGCATTACCATAAATTTTGAATGTGCTTGAACCTTCGGATCTCGTTCTCCATTAAGTGGATTCCTGGCTGACGTTTGAATTTCGAAGTAGGCACCGAGAAACCATTCAAAGTTTTGGTCGATCTCACCGCCAGATCTCCCTCGGGACCTGAAGATCGTCATGAGAACTCAGTCTACCTGTATGATCAGTTTCGAAGCCCTCTCTTTCAACGCTAAATGGAACACTTGCTCTTCGTTCCCACTTGCCTAGCTCGATCAAGGTACGGTGGTCATTTTCTCAATATTTGCGTAAGAATGTTAGTTGAGGCTAAATATATCACCTTGCTTTAGCAAGATGAAGTCAGTTGTATTCGAAGAACTGTCAAGTGCGCGTCAATTTTGCTGCGTCTTTCATTTGCATGTGCATGTTTTCTCAGCAGCTTTCCGATTATTTATACTGCCCTACGATTCGTGCGTCATACCAGCATGCTGTGTGCAGTCTGACCCTATGCTGTCGGGACCGAAGGTATATGTCACAAACTTACTATATGTGTATGGATGACCGCTAGTAGTGGCAATGTGGACTGCGCGCTAGGGTATCATTTTGTGCGCACGTATGTAGTAGGAACTGTGGTGTCGCAAAAGCAGCAGCAGCGCCCACAACGACCACGTATCGCTGATTGAAGTGGCCCTGTTAGTACGTGGAAGAGTGGGAAACTGGAATACGACTGTGTTTATAAAGGCTGGCCGTGAGTGGCCATGTTTGCCAGCGTTCCCAGCGGAATTTAAATTTGAGAGTCACACGCAACAGCCTTGCTCGCTCTCAATCTTTCGCCTGTCCCAAGTCTCTTCACTCCATTTTCTCAACTTTCTCGTTTCTATACCTCCTGAAATCATGGGTCTCTCAGTATCTCGTCTCCTTTCGGGCCTCTTTGGCAAGAAGGAAATGCGTGCGTGCCTTCCTTCGCTAGAAGTTGCTTGTGAATCACTGACGCTCTCCCAATTCCAAAAGGCATACTGATGGTATACAACTTGATTCTCCACCTAGATGAGCATCTGAAGCTGATTTATGTGTCATAGGTCGGTCTCGATGCCGCTGGTAAGACCACTATTCTGTACAAGCTGAAACTTGGAGAGATCGTCACCACCATCCCCACCATCGGTACGCAACAGCAGGACTCTTTTCATAACCAGGCGCTAAATGTCTCCTCCAGGGTTTAACGTGGAGACTGTGGAGTACAAGAACATTTCATTCACCGTTTGGGATGTTGGTGGTCAAGATAAGATTCGCCCCCTCTGGAGGCATTGTGCGTGTGATCATCTCTTCCGACTCTCTGCGGCTTATTCATTCTACTTTCAGACTTCCAGAACACCCAGGGCATTATTTTCGTCGTCGATTCGAATGATAGGGAGCGTGTTTCTGAGGCACGGGAAGAGCTTCAACGGATGCTGAACGAGGATGAGCTCCGTGATGCCCTTCTCCTTGTCTTCGCCAACAAGCAGGATCTGCCGAATGCCATGAACGCTGCCGAGATCACCGATAAGCTCGGGCTCCACGGTTTGAGGCAGCGAACTTGGTATATTCAGGTTTGTGACGCACTCCGCTCCTTCCCTGTGTTTTGTGCTAATGCGTCTATTCCCGCTACAGGCCGCGTGCGCCACCTCCGGAGACGGTCTGTACGAAGGCTTGGAGTGGCTCAGCGCCAACATCAAGCGTCGGGTGTAATGGATTTCTGTTTTTCAGTCTGGGTACCTTATTAGCGTTGTTACATGTGTCACGATCCCCTCACGATACCGAAAACGTTTACACCCCTGTTCACTCGCGCTATCACTTATCAATCCAGCACCTGCTACTCTTTCCGATTTCTTCTGGCTATACTTCTATTCATTTATTTCGCCTCCTTTCAAGCGCTTGATACGGCTCATTAGCACTCATTCTGTGTATAATGCCAGCCCTGGGGGATCACTAAAGGCTTTCTTTCTGCAATAGACCAATGATACTAATATACATGCCATAAGTTACAAGAAAGGAATAGAAGAAAAATAAGATCTGATTAACGTCCTTCTCCAGGCCAGATTCTCGCAACGCCCTCTGACTCCCTCCGCCGTTTTTCCGCCAATTCGCGGGCTGCTGGGTCTCGTTGGGTCGAACCAAATCTGGCCAACTTCTCCAATAGAGCTTGGAGGCGTTTAGGTTTCACGGCTGAATATGATGCAAGCCGATTGGCAGGGACAAGATACTCTTGTACAGTGCCGCTCAGCGGCATGGAGGTTGTCTGACCGATATCTTCCTATCAGTGAACAATCCAGCAAGACAAAACAGTCGGACATACAAGACGAAGCTCTGTAAAGACAGAGGTCAAGTGGGATCTGCCGATTCGCTTCAGCTCGTCTTCCAGGAAGTCGACATCGACGAGGATGTTCGAGATTGCATTCTCGTTCATCATGGGTATATCTCGACCAGTCAAGAATTCCTATTATCCTCGTCAGGCTCTGTGTGGGGTGGCGGCAGGCTCTCACATACCATCAAGCACTCGGCGATATACTCAAGTGCTCCCTTATAAGCCTCATCTTTGTATGTCTCCTTGATAACCAGGGAGTCAACGACGGTAGTGAGCCAGTTGACGAGCTCGTATAGGTACATGCTCGGGGCGTTTTCTCGGGATTGCGGTGTCCATTCATACTCAGAGAGCTCGAAGAATTGGTCGAGCTTCGAAGTAATGATACCAGTTATGCGAGCCAGGGCGCGAGATAGAGTTTCTCCAAAGGAGCTGGATGCAGTCAATTTTATGGTACTGCCTATTTGTACTGAACTAGAAGAAATGCCAGTTAGCTGGTCAGTTTTCTCCAATGGCTGAATCAATTTTTACCCAAGCCTCGTAACAGACTGTTCCATTTCTGTGCACGCACCCTGGAAGTATTCCAGGTTGGTGACAATCTGGGCAATTTGAGTCAGTGTCGAGATCCCCGTAAGTCGTTGGCTAATTGTATCGCTGATGTTCTTGACGAGGAGCTTGTCCAATGACTATGCAGAGAGTGATCAATGAACGGTGTAGGCGGCCTCAATACACGATATTGCATACCTTGCTCAACATATCGTTGATATCATGTTGAGTTGGAGGCACGTCCTCGACAAAGGTATAGAAGCTTTGTACGAATAATCGTAGCTAATTTCACGTTGTTATGTGGTAAACAAATAGAATAGTCAGGACTTACGTCTTGGCAGCACAGATAGAACGTTTGTGACCATGGGAGAGGGGCAGGTATGGGTGTCCTAGATTCCTGTTACGAAGGCTGCATTGCTCAAAAGTTGAAACATACTGAAGAATATCCCTCTTCTCTGTTTCGCTTATCCAGACTACATCAAGCACCGCATCGGCTTCCTTCTCTGTTTCCATTTGCATTGGAATGTAGTCATCTTGACCTACAATCTGCCGACACAAGGAAGGTTAGCACGGCATTGCTCTCGTTTAACAAGGAAACTACCCACAGTCTCAAACCGGCGACCAAACTGAGTCTCCAGTACGCTTACGTACTTTTCAAACAGAACAAGAATAAACGAATGGAGCGACGTTGTAGAATATGCTGAGATCTGCGAAAGCAATCGGCGACATGAAATAGATATTTGAGATTATGCTTACCTCAAGCGTCATGATGAAACTAAGCAGGCTTTCTTTAACACGTAGAAAGACTTCCGCCTCTGTTTCTTTTCTGAGGGAGCTCTCAATCTCAGCGGTGAGACGTGCAACCACAGCATCCCAGAGTTCTTCGACATCGCGATAAGAGCGGAAGGAGCCCGTTGTTTCTAGGACGTAAGATTCTACAATGAAGAATCCAGATATTTCCTGAGTGAGAGCGGGAAGAGAAGCAAGAGGAAGTGGTGTTGGGAGAATGAGGTCCGATTGTGCCTAATGATGAGAATAAGCGCTGAGTACGAAAGATGGGATGTACAGGCATTACTTTTCGATCAGCTTGGTACGACTTCTGCAGCTCGTGCAAGGAGTCCAACATAGTGTAGATGTGGATACATTCGAATAAAGGCTTAAAATCAACATGGAGCTTCTCATTATCCAGAACATTAACTAGACGCAATTATTAGCCAGGTTCACAAAAATTACAAGCTAGATCTTACACTCAGTCTTTTCGTACGTGACTAGTTCCACGGCGCTTCCGACGCGGCTGGTGCGCAGCAGGGGATCTTTCTCGCGACGATTGCGCCAGCGTCGTGTTCGTGTATCCATGGCTTCAACGGCAAGCCTTCCTACCTCTGTGCTGACATTACGAATCTCAAGGAGCCACTGTTTCATGGAAGCAGTGACAGCATCTTTGATTTGAGCGCGAAGAGAAGGGAGAGACGTCAGAAGATGCTGGAAGAACGGCGTCTGCGACAACGAAGTCGGCGGCATACTCTGAATGTCTTCAAGTGACTGTAAAGACTACGTGTTTATTGGTGTATTCGACACGATGATATATTGGACAGACCCTCAGCGCGCTCCAGTACTTTCCGTCCTTGACCATCTCACTGACGCGATCGACGACATCCAGTACGCGCAAGCACGCCTGGAGGGTGTCGACGGCCTCGTCTAGATTTGCGGCAGTCTTCTTAGACTGCAACAGGGCACGTTTCTTCTCGACTAAGCCGCCTCCGAGCTGAGAGACGCTCGTATCCAGGGATGAGATGTTGTCTTTCATCTTGTCGGTGTACGACTTGACCGTGAACAGCGTCGAAACGGAGGAAATAAAGTCCTGGTAGTTGTCACTGCATATTTTCTCAATCTCGGCATCCTTGGACTCAATGAGGGCCTGCACAGTCCTTAGGTACGCCTCCTGCTGGCGGTTGCTGTGGATCTGCTTGATAATAGGGCCGAGCTGTTCTAGGTTTTCAGAGGAGGAGGATGGATCAAGCAGGTGGATCTGCTGGAGCTGCTGGTCGATATTCTCCTGAGTAAACTGGGGGCGCCTGCGCGGAGGCATAGTTATACCGATGAATAGAATGAGAACGAGCGTATGTCGAAAGTGAAATGAGCAGAACGTGACCACCTGGTGACCACGGAGGTCTTGCGCAACGAACCTCCGAGCCAATCGACGCGTCGCATTCTATTTGGCGTTTGCCTGCGAAGCAAACAACTTGTTCCCGTTATTGACACATGCTACCACGTTCATCAAGTCAGGGGCGGCGAACGGCGTTCAAAGGGCGCTCGCGTAGATTTTGCCATCTTCATGCCAGTCCAAGCCTCGGATTTACAGTATAACTGCCACGCACTAAGCCGTGTGTAGCGGGCTTAGCAACGCTTGCTTACCCCGGCTGTTTACGATGAATCTCTCTGTGTTTTCCGATTGGTCGGAAATATATTCTGACTCCTTCCCAGATGGCGCAGAGATAATTTGCGAACCCTTCCGTCGGCACATGCGCAAGGAGCCGGATTGATCGTCTTCATCTCCTCCTTTTCTTGTTCCATATCCCGAGTCATCTCCACACTCGACCGTAAGGCAATCCATTCATTTTAGACATTCGGCAAACTCTTTCAGCATGTCCGAGACCGTTTTCCATGTCGACGCAATGTACGTCTCCTCCCACTTCTTATCGCAATCCCGACATCGATTCCCCGATATCTAACCCTTATCGTAGCCTATTTGATATGGACGGTACCTTGGTCGACTCCACTGAAGGCGTGGTTGGTGCCTGGGAGACATTCCGCGAAACCTACCCCGACATAGATGTCCACGATATCCTGAGCTGTGAGCATCGCACCTGACTGTACTTGAATTACGTCTCATCTGTCGGGTATTCTTTAGCCGCGCACGGTGTTAGGACAGTCGAAAATCTTACGAAATTCTGTGGCATTGAAGACCCGGAGGAACTCGAGGTGCGTAGCCATTCTGGCAAGTTAGCGTACTACATTGATGCTGTCCTTCTCAAGCGAGAGGCGGAGCGCTTTGAACAAGCGATCGTCACCTCCTCCACGAAGGCAGGCCGTAAAGGCATTGTTCTTCTTCCAGGAGTCACCGATGTTATGGCAGAGGTATGCAGGATCCGCCTTCTTGCGATCGTAACTCAAGTCTTGCGCAGCTTGGCTCTTCCCGACACTTCCCTAACCCCCGATGGGCGATCTGCACATCCGCAACACGCGCCTATGCTTCCTCTGCGCTCGCGGTCACAGGCATCCCCATTCCCGATGTGTTTGTCACCGCCGAGGACGTGACCAAGGGCAAGCCTTTCCCCGATCCTTATTTGCTTGGAGCGGAGAAGTGTGGTGTGAAGCCAGAGAACTGTTCGTCTGGATCTATCTCCGTGTACTGCGATGCAGAGCTGATCATCCTGTACAGGCGTTGTCTTTGAAGATGCGCCCAATGGAGTCCGAAGTGGTCGTGCCGCTGGCTGCAAGACAATTGCCTTGCTTACAACCCATACCAGAGAGCAGGTCGAGGCCACGCAGCCGGATTTTATTGTCAAAGACATGTCCAGGTTCGTGAGAAGATAGTTTCAATAACGCATATTGCTAACCTCCTTTCAGCATATCTGTGCGTAGAACAGAGAGCGGAGTGGAGATCACTGTGAAAGAATCCGCTTGAAGACACGGAAATAGAACTCGCGCTGTGTAGACGGATGGAATATACGTACACTAGATCTCTATAAATAGGGTCTGTAGAAAGACATGGATATTGTGCTTAGATAGACCAGCAATTTACTCTCACAAACTCTGTCTAGAATTCAAAAGACAGTACAAAGGCATTACGGTAGTAAAAGTTATGCACTAGAATAAGCGGAGAGTGGTGCAGTCTGAACAATTGACAGATGCAACGGTGATCAACAATAAGCATAGCAAGACAAAAGCCAGAAGGAACGTGCAAGGGGAAAAGTTGAGTGTGTAACCCAAAAATTTGATACTAACGGGGTATTTTAGACGATCAGATGAATGTGCCAAGCGAGAACTGAGAATGGAAGAAGAAAAACAATGCGCGCTGCAGACACGTCGTCTAGTACTCGCCCTCCTCCTCGGCGTCTGCGGAGTCAGTGCCAACCTCCTCGTAGTCCTTCTCGAGGGCAGCGAGATCCTCGCGAGCCTCAGAGAATTCACCCTGGTGACACCGAAACATTAGTAAAGCCCTCTTTAGAAAATATCGGTAAGCTTACCTCCTCCATACCCTCACCGACGTACCAGTGCACGAAGGCGCGCTTGGAGTACATGAGATCGAACTTGTAGTCTGCAACCACAATGTCAGTATCTATAAAACGCGATATGTAACTGAATAAACGTACCGAGACGACTCCAAGCAGCAGAAATGGCGGTGGTGCTAGGAGAGACCAACATAAGAGACGTGAAAATACATATATATACACGATTACTCACTTAGAAAGCATGCAAAGACTGCGGGTGGTCTTAGCAAGATCGCCTCCGGGAACGCATGCCGAGGGCTCGTTGCAGATACCGAGCTGCGAAATAGAATCAGTTAGAAGAGGCTCACGTGGAAACATAAGATTAGATTACCTTGAATCCAGTAGGACACCAGTCAACGAACTGGATAGTGCGCTTAGTCTTGATGCTGGCAACAGCAGCCTGTACGTCCTTGGGAACGACATCGCCACGGTAGAGCAAGCAGCAAGCCACTGGATAGATATAAATATGTGAAATGCTAAACGTCACTATGCCACGCACTATATTTGCCGTCCTTGGGATCGCATTTCACCATCTGGTTGCCCTGCTCGAAGCACGAGAAGGTCATCTCAGCCACCGAGTTCTGCTCATGGGTAGCCTTATCCACAGAAAGCAGAGGAGAATAGGTAGCCAGAGGGAAATGAATACGGGGGAAACTGGCATTTGCAGGTTAGCGCACGGACCACTAAGGATGAAGTAAGCGGCGAAATTAACTCACGGAACCAAGTTGGTCTGGAATTCGTTCAAGTCGACGTTGAGCGAGCCATCGAAGCGGAGGGATGCAGTGACGGAGGAGACAACTTGAGCGATCAGCCTGTTGAGGTTGGTGAAGCTGGGCTGAGAGACGTTGAGCTTCTTCTTGCAGATATCGTAAATAGCTTCATTATCGACCTGCAAACACGTGTCAGATCGAGCACCATCCGATATTCAAGAAAGGGGTAATTTACCATGAACGAGCAGTCGGAGTGCTCGAGGGTCGTGTGCGTCGTAAGGACAGAGTTGTAGGGCTCAACAACGGAGCTGGACAACTGAGGGGCGGGGTACACGCAGAACTCGAGCTTCGACTTCTTGCCGTAGTCAGTCGACAGTCTCTCGAGTAGGAGAGCACCGAAACCGGAGCCAGTTCCTCCACCGAAGGAGTGGAAGACAAAGAAGCCCTGGAGACCCGAGCAGTTGTCAGCGAGGCGTCTCAGCTTATCCATCACGGGGTCAATGAGCTCCTTGCCGACGGTGTAGTGGCCACGAGCGTCTTTGAGCATAAAAACGCGTCAATTTGGCTATACAACGAGTAACAGGAAGTGGTATCGCGCTTACAATTGTTGGCGGCGTCCTCCTTGCCGGTGATCAGGGTCTCGGGATGGAAAAGCGACCTGTAGGGGCCGGTCTTGACATCGTCGATGACGCCGGGCTCCAGATCGATGTACAAGGAGCGGGGGACGTGCTTTCCTGAGCCAGTCTCCGAGAAGAACGTGGAGAAGCCGCTGTCAGTGGTGGAGGGCGACCCCTCAGTGATACGACCATCAGGCTACGTGTATCGCGTGAGCACGGGTAGATACACGGGCGTCAAGCACAGAACATGTAAGATACTCACACTCAGGCCGTGCTCAAGAGTGTACAGCTCCCCTGTTGGACATGAGCAAGGAACGGGTGGTGACGCGATCGGAGTGGGACGACTTACAGCAGGCGTTTCCAATCTGCACACCAGCCTGGCCGACATGAAGGGAGATGACTTCACGCATGATTCGTTAGAGGATGGACGGGTGGATGGGTGGGGATGAAAGCTGGCTCTGAACGACAAGTGGTCAGAGGGCAAGAGTTCACTAAAATTGTTGGTAACATATGGCTTCCTTTTGGGGCCGCTTCCCAGCCTTTCGGAGCCGGTCACCGGCGCATGCCGTCTCTGTCTCGACTATTCTCCTATGACACGTTCCTTCAAATAAACTATCCTAGTACATCCATACGTATTACACTAGTCTAATCTACCTATGCAGCTACTAAGGCGTGTAGGTTGTATATCTCTCGCCGCACCGTATAGTACACGTCCGATACATTCCCCTCCAGCTCCACCGTGCCCCGCGCCAGCTTCCTCACGGCCACCGACTCGCCCAATGAGTCAGTCGTGTTTCCTTTCGCACCAGCCCCGCAGATCAGCACACCCTCGCCGATAAGCTCTGCCTGCACACCGGCTTCTGCGAGTCTGGTTTTCAGGGCGGTCAACTTCAACTCGCCGATCATCGTCGAGTGTGGCAATGCCACCTTCGGTCTCGATCCTAGTTTTCGTTGCTTCAGCGTCTCCACTCGGTCCGCTGGATCTACAGGCAGAGGTGTAGATGAAACGGGCTCCAGGGTAGGGATGGTAGACGTGGCATGCCCAACGACTCTACCCCTAACATAGCCTATTTCGTTGTCCTCGAACTAGAAAAATGAGTACGCGGATACTAGCACCGAATGAGAGATAAACTTACCCTCGACATCTTCAGCGTAGCAAGCAGCTCATCGCTGATGGAAATCGAGAAGCTGTTGGTCTGCTGACCAATTTGCACACTCTCGCCGACAGCAGGCGCGTAGATATCCTTCGTCATTGCACGGATATTTCCACAGCTCTCTATGAGAGCATCTGCGGCATTTGATGGCGCGTGCACAATGATCTGAAAAAATATCTTAGTGGAAAGACTTCGCGAGAGATATTTGAAATCACCATTTTGCGAGGGTTGATTTGGGGCACGATGGTTTTAACAGCACGGCCGTCGTTTAAGCCCTCCAGATCGACAAAGAGCAATCGACAAGCCAGCTGCACTTCAATCTCTGAGGTCACATACTTTGATGGCGGCTCTTTTATCGCGTTCTAAAGCATAAGGAGTTTGTTAGAAAGATCAGGAAGCAACAAAAAAAAAAGGCTCGCCTTCGCATCCTCTTCAGCCTGCGTTCTTCGCTTGTAGTCCTTCATCTCCTCACTCTCTGCCTCCTCCTCAAGGACTTTTCCCTTCCGCAGCCACATCCCAACGTCGATCGTCTCTCCATACTCATCCACCCTCCTCTTCTTCTCCACATACGGGAACATTCTGAACCTCTGTGCCTGTCCGCCAGCAGTTTTGAAGAATGACGTCGCCTTCGACACATTTCCCTTGATGTAGATATCGAACGAAAGGAGCTTGTTTGTAACATCATCCCCGTCCATCCCCCAGTCCGCACCATCCATCCCTTTGTCGCCTTTTCTTCTCCGACCACCTTCTTCTCTGTCCCCATCGGTATCCATCATGTCGCCACCTAATGTCTGCTGCACCTCATCCTCATCGTCAGCGTCAGAGTCCGAATCTTCTTCACTGTCGCCCTCGTCCGCCTCGAGAACCATGCGATCGCGAGCTAGAGCGGCTTGATGACGAGCTTTCTCTTCCTCGGCAGCACGCTCCTTCGCCAAGTGTTCTTCCAATTCTGCACCTTGCAATGGGACTTTATGATGCATCTAGAAAACAAATACATTTAATCGCAAGTCTCGGAATAAATAGCGATGCAGCCTTTACCTGGAGCTTAATAGCACCATCCATCATAACATTACTCCCGTTTTTGCCCCTGTCCCATTTGTCGTCTGGTCGTTGTGAATCATTCCATTTATTGAAGAGGGCGCGTCCCAGCGTGTCCTCTTCGCCACGTCCAGTTAATAGAACGACGTTGTCAGGAACGGCGGCAAAATCTATGAACAGATTTCTTGATGGGCCATGGGAGAGAGATGCCGGTACTGCGAGAATTAGTTTTGGATCCTTGGAGGAGTAGGTATGTAGAAGGGCTTGAGGATTAGGGAAGAATTCAAGGTGCCTAGGGGAATAATGTTAAACTCACAGAGAAAAAGAGATAGAAATGCAGAATACATACTTGAACCTCAAAGCAAATGCACCAAGAGCATCTTCGTCCCCATCGTCATCCCCTCGTCTTCTTTTATTACGGTTCTCTCGCCCTCCCGTACCTTCTTCTCCTACATCCTCCTTACTGATAGTCCCACCCAGCCACTCCATCATACTCCGGACGAAGGTCAACATCTCTCGGCCTGTCCGTGATAGAAGACATATAGGAAATCGTAATCGAGAATAATTCCAATGTTGGTCAAGTAAGACGAGAAGTTCGAGGACACGAGTACTGGAGTCGCAGGGTAGCAGAAGGGAGGAGCGAGATGTGAGGGTGGCGGTTATCGTATCTAAAAGAGAAGTTAGACTTTTTTCGTTCGATTAAATAGTGTAGATATACCCATAAGCGCTGCATCGCGGTCTTTTCGCCTGCTGGTTGTCACAGCCGCCCGCTCAGCGTCTGTAATAAGCAAATCTGGTCTCGCTAGGGGTTCGAAGATGCCGCCGGCGGATTGCCTCATAAGAACAGTTCCATCCAAATGGCGTTCGCGCATGTGGTTGACGTCCACAGCATACAGAATAGTCCCCGAAGAGGGCGACCGAATTTTCCAGATAGTACCACCCAATGTGTGGCCCGCATTGAAGGGAGTGATAGTTAGACCTTGGCATTTTCCTGAGAACAGTATTAAATGAACAACCCTGGACAATAGTGAAAAAGAATACCTTGAAGATGCGTTGGTTGTGAATATCGAAGGGTGTTGATAGAGTCGAATGCGTCCTGGACTTCCATGAGGGTGGCTACATATTTCCCCCGCGTTTTCACCTTCTGAGGAGGCGGGGTATTCGAACTTTCGCCAGCATCCATGCCTTCGTCCTCCTGTGCTAGTTTTTGCTCTGGCTCATCTCCAACGTCTTCTTCCTCTCTAAGGCCCTCCACATCTTCAGTAACGGCAATTCGCCCCATCGCTTGCACCGGAAGTGTTGTGTACGCTGGGGCTTTCAACCCCCATCTTGAGTATGCGTAAGGATACAAGCCGGAATGTGACAGGTCGCCATGCGAAAGCAACACTAAATCTATTGACGGTGCACATCTACAGGAATAACAAAATACATCATGAGCGCAACTCCAGTGTCCCCTCTCCGTTCACGTACTCGCGCAGAGCTTGACAGTATCCTTCCCAGCGGTATTCTTCCTGCTGTCGTTCCTCATCCTCAGAGCGCGTCTGGAATGGTGAAGGCTCGGGTGACCAGTCCGGTGAGCCGCAGTCCAGCAGAATGCGCACGTCGTCTACTTGCAGCAGATACGCAAGCGGAGTCGTATGAGTTGAGCGCGCAGAGCCGGACAAGGGTGTGAATGTGATCATTGTATCGTGAACATAAGAGACGCAAACCAGGAAACGTGAGCACTTACTCTACAGTTTGACGAGAAGTGTTGTTGATTGATTAGCCTCGTGCCAAACAGCAGGTGACGTCAAGACGTATTTTTGTTATTCCAGGTTGGCACCTACACGGCGACATGTAGTACTTTAAATACCCGTTGAGACAATCAGAGACTCTTCTCCACCTATCTTTCCTTCTTTCTGCGCCACTCTTTTACTCCGCCATTTATTTTCTGTTTTCGTTCTAATCATGCCAGTTACCACCGTCAGTGCAGCGGTGCACATCACACCAGGTGAGCTTATGCTTTTCTCAGGCTGGAACACGCTAATAGTGGAGCGTATAGTTGTCATAAAAACTTTCTTGGAACACAGCAAACGGAAAGCTAAAAGACTAAAGGATGGAAGTCATGAGAAGGAAGTGCCGCAGGATGATATCTTCTTCGACGAGTGAGTTGCGACGTCATACTTGGTATTATGTGGCGCTGGTATTCATGGTATATTCAACCACTTCAGGGCATTCCATATAGTAAAGGGTGTGTGGTCATTTTCTTCCCTTTAAACAGTAATTGTAATGTTTTATTTCTTTCTAGCATTTATTGAACTGGGAACAAAAAATACCATCGAGTCTTTACAAGCCTTGTAGGTGCCAAGCAAGCATTTCACACATTACTACATGCCCTTACCACACAACAGCACCAACACCCATGTTCCTACACCGTACTGGGCTGCTGTATCACCAGTTCGCATACCCCTGTCGTCGTGCAACCGCGCCGCTGACGTTTTGATCGACTGGTTTGGTCCTGAGGAGCTCAAGCACGTGGTAGGCGGTGAACGGTGGTGGCAAGTTCGTGGTTTGGACGGAATAGATGCTGAATGGGTGACCCAGAAGGAATATCTCGATTCTCAGCCTCCGCTGGTCGGCAGGAATCTTTCAGATGAGGATATGAATATACTGCGAATGGAAAAGCTGGATCGAGTTATGGTACGTCAGATATATTTTTAGGTTCAGTAAACATGTGCTAGTTCTCAAGATGGTTGCTTTGTCCTTAGTTGTATATCCATGGAGGTGTGTGTTTCATCTACGCAACGCGACAAACCGTTCTGCTGACGGCACATACCTTGTCCTTCAGGAGGATATTTCTGGGGATCTATTAGTAAGTTTAATCTCATTTTATGCAAATATAATCAATTAAACCGAACTATTTCTTCCAGATACGCATAGATACCAGATCATCCGATATGGTATTTGCTGAAGTTCGCATGTTGACCCTTGACTGACGGTTTTTTCTAGCGCGTAAATTCAAGGGGCGGGCCTTTACCGTAAACTATCGGTATGTGAAATACGTACCAATTACTTACCAGCCTTCTCTCGTATTTATCTATGTTTCAGAAAAGCTCCTCAATATCCATGGCCTTGCCCATTGCAAGACGTTATTGCCGCATGTAAGCCACACGATCGCTATGGACATGTCGCGTTTTAACTCATCTTTTTAGATTTATACCTCATTCAACCCCCACCTGAATCTCTCCACAAGCCTATCGCAGCATCTAAGATCGTTTTTGCCGGCGATTCTGCAGGCGGCGGTCTCTGCGTAACTGTACTTACCATTCTGCGAGATCTAGGGCTTCCTATGCCTTCAGGAGCAGTGCTTATAAGCCCTTGGGTGGATATGACACACAGTTTTCCCAGTGTCATGCAAAATACTGCAACGGTAGGATTTATTATTATTCATTTCCTTGAAAGAAATGCCCATTTATTTTTACTTTACAGGACATTATACCTCAGCACGGATTTCTCGCCAAACCATCCACCGTGTGGCCTATGGATCTGCTTCCCCCAGAAGGAGGTCGTGTCATCCCAACAAAGACTAATCCCCCACCTGACCCTGGACATGGGGATACCCTGAAACCTTGCCAGAGTCGGATTGAGGAAGGAGAGACTGGTGACACCTCGACGAGTAAGAAAGTAAAAACCCAGAGGGAGATGCTCGACAAAGACGCCCTCATCGTATCTTCTGACGATCTTCCTGAAGGACAAGTTCGGTCAAACTCTGAACCTGTGAGCAATGGGTCTAGCGTCACGATGAACGTTGACTCTGAAGCCTCAGCCAAGGGTTCAGGAGATGACTGCGATGATAACGAGTGGGAACCCAAGCCGCCAAAGGTACTCATGGAGGATCCTAACGCTGTCCCGCTGGAATTACGTTCCCAAATTCACCAATATGCAACTACAGAGTGCGCGTGTCTGCAAAAAATCTGGGCTGTCGCTGATCTTATTATTCTTTAGGCAACTTAGTCACCCTCTTGTTTCGCCAATTTTGCAAGGATCCCTGGGAAACCTTCCACCGCTATATATCTTGGCTGGTGATGGCGAAGTATTACGAGACGAGGTAATATATCTTGCTCATCGGGCAGCTCAGCCGTCGAAATATCCTGCGAGATCAGGAGTTGTGAGACAAGGCAGACGGCAGAAAGAAAATGCGAAGAAGTTCACTGAGCCCACGAGAGTCCATCTGCAGGTCTTTGATGGTAAGCTCTTACGTCTACCGCATTGTCTCAAAATACTGACTCCAACGCAGGGATGTGTCATGTCTTAACCGTTTTCAGCTTCACTAAGAGCGTGAGTCGGAGTCAAGTAAAACTCTCTCTGTTTGAATTGGCTGATATGTCATCAGGCAAAATACGCATATCGTTCAATTGCTGAGTTCGTAAAGCATGTCTCGCAGCACGATGAAAAGCACCTAGCTCGAAATCCATTTCCAGAACTGCACCAGCCTCTTTCAGAAATATCAACTGACAGCGACTTGGAAGACTTTCCAAAACATTCCAGACGGAAGAAGTCAAGGAAAGAAGAAAATGCATCTGCACATGATAAAGAGAAGCGGAAATCCTCCAGTAATTCCGATATAAATCTTTACCGGCACAATGAAGCGGTAACCACACAAGAGGTGAAGGGAAACGATGCGGAATCTATGCACAATCCGACTGGGGTCCACTTAGATACAAGCGTCATGGAGCAAGAACAACAGGTTTACTTTCTAGCTCTCCATATCTTCATCAAGACTAATATCAAGTTTTTCTTGAAGGACATTCCAGGTGCGATGCTAATTCGGGAACGCGTGGATATATCTGGGAAGGCAAGACCGATGGAGCCAGAGGAGGAAATACAAGCGCTACAGCTGAAGCCAGAACAAATTGGCATGATCAAAGAAGCTCCCACTCTTCGATGGCTTAAAGGACAAGAAATATGGGACAAGCGTTACAAGCACCAGGCTGAACGTGCCATCAAGAAAAGGCGCAAACTCGCAGCAAAGGCTGAAGAGATGCTCCAAACTGCACTGGAGCAGGGACTGGTTCATGAATCTCAAGGAAGATCGAAGGCTCAGCGACGTTCGTCCGTGGCATCCACTCACTCTCGTAAATCATCGTCGGGCAAGATTCAAGAGGATAGACGGTGGGGCCCGCTTGACCTTGAGGAAGAAAACCCTCCTCCGTCGGCAATTGCCAAGCGTCGTGATACTGTATGTATCTTATCGGCTTCATTTTTCTCTCGGCGATGATGTCTAATATAATTGCGAGTACAGCCCGAAGCCCTTGCACTTCTCAAGAAGAGCATCTATCACACTGCTCCAGTGACTCACCTGACTGTTCCAAGGATAAAAGCCATTGATGCCATCCGAGCAGCGTTCGACCCGAAGGATGACCCTATGAAACCCCCACAGCAGTCTGCTTCTGAACAGCAAGTGCGGGCTCATCTCATCCCTATACATGGCCTGAGGATGTGGGATGGACTTATCCGGTGAGCATTATTCTTTGCCGTGGTTTATATTCTGTCTGAGCTCGCATCGACTAGATACATTGGGAGGAGAACTGCCTCTAAAGCGTCTGATGGAAGTAAGCAAGCCGCGGAAGCTATCAAGATAGCCACGGGACTAGGATCTCCAAAACCGAATGCAGAGAAGGCTCAGAGCAGCAGCCTTCCGGCGATGACCATGCCCACTGGAGATTAAAGTTGTGTTTAGACCGCGCTCCGTGCACTTAGAATGTGGTGCCTGCGGGAGACACTGATTGGATGATTTCTGGGACATTATAATATACAACTTATTA
This sequence comes from Nidularia sp. FH-822889, assembly GCA_036937115.1. NCBI lineage: Eukaryota > Fungi > Basidiomycota > Agaricomycetes > Agaricales > Nidulariaceae > Nidularia > Nidularia sp. FH-822889. Next base: position 131,323 of record JASFDF010000011.1, read on the forward strand.
GACGATCTTATATACCTATGGAATGTGTATATATCTGCAAGTATGTAGAGGTTAATAGACGTTATCGTACAGGTTGTTGTGCTAGTCTACTCCTAGACGTGACGCACAGACCATGTGAAGGGTGTCCACTCCAGGGGTAGATCGTGGGAATACACGAGGTCGTATAATACTGTGGTACTTGCCCCAACCTTTGTCTTCGTCTTGCCATCGCAGTCCCTTTTCTAACCTCCATCTTTTCTGTAAGTCCTTCCCTACGCGCTATTTCTCCTCCACCGTTCTAATATCTCTCCATCCGTTCTGCAGCCTTAATTCTCTTCAAAAATGCGTGAAGTCATCTCCGTGCACGTTGGTCAGGCTGGTGTCCAGATCGGTAATGCTTGCTGTAAGTATCTCCAATACACATCAGCTATCTTCAATGTCTGCATCGTCGCGACGGGCGAGCCCAAAAACGCGTCGATTCTGTGCCATTCAACTGCATTTCATCAAGGAAGAAAAGTGGCGTGATGCTGATCCGATTATCTCAGGGGAGCTCTATACCGTCGAGCACGGGTTGAGCGTGAGTCTTATCACTCCTTTAGGACAAGGATATTGGGGATATTGACTGCACGAGGTAGCCGGATGGCCGTCTCATCGAAGGCTCGCCTTCTGCTAATGACGATGGCTTCAGCACGTTTTTCTCGGAGACATCCTCTGGCAAACACGTGCCCCGCTCTCTCTACATTGACTTGGAACCCAATGTCATTGACGAAGTGAGGACGGGAACGTACAGGAGTCTATTCCATCCCGAGACCCTGGTCACTGGCAAGGAGGACGCCGCTAGTAACTGTACGTCCTCGTAATCGGCTCCCTTAGAAATTGTCTTCTGACCCCCTGTTTTGCAGATGCGCGTGGTCACTATACCATTGGAAAGGAACAAATCGACGTTGTGATGGACAAGGTCCGCCGCCTTGCAGATAATTGCGCTGGTCTCCAGGGCTTCTTTGTCTTCCACTCGTTCGGTGGTGGAACTGGTTCAGGTTTCGGTGCTCTCATTCTTGAACGTCTCTCCACCGACTACGGGAAGAAGTCGAAGCTCGAGTTCAGCGTTTACCCTGCACCGACTTTGGCCAACTCGGTTGTGGAACCCTATAACTCGGTTCTTACCACTCATACAACTCTCGAACACTCTGACTGTTCCTTTATGGTACGTGTGCATATCCTTAGTGAACAACCAATCATTCAATGGCTATCTTCTATGCAGGTCGATAATGAAGCTATTTACGATATCTGCAGGAAAAATTTGAATGTCTCGTCACCCAGTTTTACCAATCTCAATCGGCTGATCGCTCAGGTCGTCTCGTCCGTCACGGCTTCATTGCGCTTCGATGGGTCCCTCAATGTTGATCTGAACGAGTTCCAGACTAACTTAGTTCCGTATGTTATTTTCATGTTCACCGTGTCTTCCTTTGCTCATCTTTCGCCAGTTTCCCTCGCATTCACTTCCCTCTTGCTACTTTCGCGCCTATTATCTCTGCGGACAAAGCTCACCATGAGCAGAACTCTGTTGCTGATATGACCTTCTCGTGCTTCGAAACTGGTTCCCAGATGGTGAAGTGCGACCCGAGAGAAGGCAAATATAGTAAGATACATCCCTCTACTATTCCAGATCGATTTGCTGACATTGGTTAAAGTGGCCTGCGCTCTCCTTTACCGCGGTGATGTTGTGCCCAAGGATGTCAATTCTGCCGTTTCCCTCATCAAAACCAAGCGCACGATCCAGTTTGTTGACTGGTGCCCTACCGGCTTCAAAATTGGTATTTGCAACGAGCCTCCGGCACACATCCCTGGTGGTGACCTCGCCAAGGTATCGCGCAGCATGTGCATGCTGTCCAACACTACTGCCATCTCCACTGCATGGAGCCGTCTCGACCACAAGTTCGACTTGCTCTACTCGAAGCGTGCCTTTGTGCACTGGTACGTTGGTGAGGGTATGGAGGAGGGTGAATTCTCCGAGGCTCGCGAGGATCTTGCCGCCCTTGAGAAGGATTATGAGGAAGTGGGCATCGACTCCGCTGATGTTGAGGAGGAGGCAGAGTACTAGATAATTTGCTTTCATCGTGGATTATTGTTTGCTGTGGAACTAGCTTTTATAATGTGTCTCCATTCTTCCTACTCATGCCCATCACGTATACCTTGTTCTCGTTTATATCACACATTGGAATGTCATGACCTTTTTTGTCTCTGGTTTACGACGATTGCAACCTATCTTCTATTACGAATAAGCTATATGAACGACTAACGTGAAAAGGTACAAAGCAAAACAATAATTCATTAACGATCTATTACGCTGTCTTTCCTGAATCCTCCTTCAAGCTGACGACACGGTTTAACACCAAATAATCTCCCTGTTTGCGTGCAGGAACTGCATCGGCAGGTTCATCGAAGCAAGCGACGCGCGCGTCCTTGTCAAGAGCGAAATAGGCAACACGCAGACCTTGGAACCTAACACACTCATTCCCAACCAGTTGTCCGCTAGTAGCATGCGGGGTATCATCTCCGGAGGCCCGTTCCACGTTCGCGCTCTCCTTTGCCGCCTTCTCTGTCCGAGTGTTGGCATCCTTTTGCGCATTTGTGATGGACTGCTTCGCCAGAGACCAAAATCCAACCTCGAGCATTGCGCCCTTGACGACTTCCAGGCTATTCTCCGCGATATCGGTTCTGAAGTCGCTGGGTGGTCGGTCGCTCTTGAACAGGCGGTGGAATATGCGGGTCTCGTCCACTCGCACTGGGCTGCCTGACGGTGCGTGTTCGGCTACCCACTGGATATATGCCTTCGGCTTCTTCAAAGGACCTTCATTTTCCAACTTACAGATCAACTCTGTAACTTCCCCAGTATCCGGGTCGGTCTTGAATGAAGTACAGGTGATGGGGTATGGTGCTTGGAACAAGCCGACGGTCTTCCCCGGAGCTAAGCGGAAATAGTCCTTCGAGTCCTCGAGACGGAAGTCATCCGCCTCGATGTAGATAGTACGCGTGAAAGGAATAGTACTATTCCCGAGCTCCGGGACCTTAGGATGAAGAGGCTTCTCCACCATCAAGACATAATCCTCCGGGAGGTTCTCGATGGTCACTTTCAACGGACGCATGACCATGAGGAGGCGTGGCGCAGTTCCCTCGAGATACTGCCTCACAGTCTGTTCGAACCGGGAAATCTCGATGTTGGAGGGAGCAGTCGACACACCAAGAGTGCTGACGAAGGAGATAATGGCACCTGGCGGTATACCTCTGCGGCGGAGGGCGATAAGGGTATATAGACGAGGGTCATCCCAGCCGTTGACGAAGCCCTCTTCGACGAGAGCCAGGATTTTCCGTTTTGACATGATAGTTCCTTCTAAGTTGAGGCGTCCGTACTCAGATTGCCTTGGTTTGTAGACCTCTACCGCATCGCACAACCAGTCATAGGATTGGCGTGAAGCAATGAACTCGGTAGTACACAAAGAATGCCTATTTATTCGGTCAGTAAACACCTGAGTACATCAATCCCAGCTATGGAGACTCACGAGATATTCTCCATGCTATCGACAAGACAATGAGTGAAGTCATAAGTCGGGTAAATCTTCCATTTATCCCCCGTACGATGGTGAGGTGTTTCTAACACCCGATAAGCGGTCAAATCCCACATTTGAGGGTTTCCGTCCGAAAGATCTTGTTTCATGCGCAGATTGGCTTCCTTTGGACGATATTTCCCGTTTTTCATGTTCTCGAATTCAGTGAGTGATTCAGAGATTGGTCGGTTGCGGTGAACACAAGGGCGAGGCTGCCCTCGTTTCTCTCCACGATCCACCTTGATCTCTTCCTCTGTATAATAGCAGGTTAGAATCGCCGTAAGGCAGACACAAAAAAAGATATACATACGAGTGCAATGGCACACATATGCCTTATCGCGCTTGATTAACTCCACAGCCAGGTCATACAATTCCGAGAAATAATCGCTGGAATACGTAATCTTCCAAGGCTCGAAGCCAAGCCATCGAACCATTTCCAGAATGCTTTCAAAGTAGCGTGCTTCCTCCTTCTCTGGATTGGTGTCATCGTAACGAAGGTAGCACTTGCCGCCATTGTGAGCAGCATAACCAAAGTTCACGAAGATGGCTTTGGAATGGCCGATATGAAGATAACCGTTGGGCTCGGGAGGGAAACGAGTCCAGACATTTCCGCCGGTGGCGGCAAGGTGGGCTTCCCGAAGACGAGGGTGTATCTGGGGATTTCCTCCGGGCTTGTGTAGCTGCCCAAGGAAACCTTCCTCAAATACTGATCTGGCGGGAGCTGCACTTTCAGTCGAGGCCTCTGCCTTTGGCTTTACAACCTTCGCGTCTTTTTTGGGTTCCTGGAAAGCATACCCATAAGGGCATTTTCTTTCGGAACATATGTGCGAATGCTCACTTTTCCTTTCGGCTTCGCGGCTTCTTTAACACCAAATGTCTCCGTGAAAGCCTTCTCGACCGAATTCTTTATATCCAGTGGACTAGCCCAGCGCAATTCCGGCGTGGTTCTGAGAGCAGTAATAACGGCGCCCAAATTGGCCCACCCTGCTACAGCATTGGAGGTGATGTATTTGGAGACCTGGTCGTATAGTTCGGTCGGGGTGATGCTGAATCCTGCACTCGAGGATCGCGAATCAGCAGTATTTCAGGTTTAAACGTTGCGAAGACGTACCGACACCACATTGCTTGTCGAATTCACTATCATCCACAGGTGCAGGGTATGCCTCGACATATCTTACGGCAGCTGCAAAAAAAGGCTGTTATATGTCTCATTTCTTGTAGAATAGAAACCAGCATAGCTCACCTGTCACTTGTTCTACTGACTTCAACTTCCCGTCCAGTATCTTGTTGATAACATAGCCACGTTCTGCTGCACCGACTCCATCTGCCTTTGCAAGAGCTCCAGAAAGCGCCACAATAAGCCCGGCTTGTTTATCATCGAGACCGCTCGCGATAGTAGGGTTGGTGTCGATAATATCCTTGAGGATAGCGGCGCTCTTTGGTGACTTTGCAGCCTCCGCGGCCTTCGCCTGGGTGAGGCCAATGGATTTAAACAACGGCACCAGAGGATCCACTGCCGGATCTACTTTCGCAGGTTTTGACATGAGTAATAGTCGCGCAAACTATGTGGAAGAGTAAAGCAAGAAAGCAGAGGTGTGGACAAGAAGAGAGTTATTGGTTGGGCCAATTCACGTATTTTGACTCATCGATCGTAGAATCGACAAATCAAGTAACAGATAAGATAAGATCTGTGTTCGTTCTTACTACAAATACACACAGCGACTACGAATTGAAATAGATTTCTCGAGACTGCCAATCATCCGTCCCAGGTTAAAACAGATATCCAGCTCCTGAAGCATTGCTGAGTGTCTGCGAGTCATTCAGGAAGACTCCTGAAGGAGCACCAGCCCCAACGCCAGGGTAAGCCTTGGAGCTGCGTCGGACAAAGGTCTCCCTGATCGCCTCACGATTCGCAAAAGCTCGATGGGGTCCGGTAGATTGCCCAAAGGCAACATCAGGCTGGGACACAGCTAAACGATCAAACATGTCACGGAATGCCTTGCCTCTTTCGTCACCAGTTTCCCGTTCACGGACGTGTTCAGGAGCAGTTGTCGTGAAAATGCGGTCAGGCGCACGCTGGATGCCGATCCTGGAATAATAATCCACTAGTGAATCTGTAGGTCGAACAGGTGGCTGCGGGCGGGTTGTCGCTCCGCGAGGTGTGTAGCTGGGCACAGCAGTATTGCTTCCATATGGGTCCGAGTCACTTTGGTTATTGCGCTGAGTTGGGCGCTCAATCGTGGTCTGCTCGGTGCTGAGCAGTGGCTTATCGAGCTGCTTCCGCAGGGTCTTGATCTGCGACTTCAGTAATGTTTCGAAGGAAGGTTTGTCGTCGCCTTCGTAACTGGCCAAAGTAACCAGCGAAGAGACACTGCACTAGATATTAGCGTACATTCTGACAGAATTCAGTTCGAATAAACGCACAAAGCCTCTTTGAGATATGCGAAACTGAATCTATCAGTACTATCGGCGACCTCATCGATCAACCTGTCAGGGAAATCGATCTCCTTGTTCGATAGCAGCTTCTTCTGCCAGTATTGCGCGTATAAAGCGCGTTCATCGCGATCGGGATCATCGAATTTGCTGCAACAAAGTCAGCTTAAGATTAATGAGAGTCACGGAAGAGAGACTCGCTATTTCCTATCAAATCGACTGGGACGAGTGCTAAGACCAGGATCAAGGCGCTCGAAGTGGTTGGTAGTACCGATAATGAGCAATCCGTCATTTCCTTCCAGACCATCAAGCTGATTAAGGAAGAACGAGCGGTTGCGGTCATTAATGAGGCTGTCAAGATCTTCGAGGATAATAACACAAGGAGCCGATTGACGTGCTTTGTTGAACACGTCAGCCATGGCACCCTCCTCTCCCTTCCAGCCTATGAAAGCACAATGTCAGAGAAGAGAATATATACAATAGTGAAAGCGTTTACTTTGGAATGATTTGACATACAAGGGTGCAAAACCCTCAGCACCGCAAGTCTTCATGATCGTCTTAAGACTGATGGTTTTGCCATTTCCTACGGAAGGTTAACATTAGAATATGTAACATAGAATGGTAGCTCAGGAACGAACCTGGAGGTCCATACATGATTAAACCACGCTAGAACAAATCATGCTGTCCGTAAGACTTATGAGCCAAGGAGGGACTTTGAAAGAAACAAACCTTCCACGGAATAGCAAGCTCCTTGTAAATCTCCTCAGAAGCAAAGAAGCCGTAGACATCTTTCTGAAGAGCCTTTTTAAACTCGTCCTTCAGGATTACGTCTTTCCAATCTGCCTTCTGGACCTCTGTCCACAGCCCATGGTCCTTCGACCAAAATCCCTGATTAAATACCCATATTTCGTCGTGGAGCTCATCCGTAAAGGTTCCACAAGCGATGAGTAAAGCCCGAGCACGGTCCTCAGGGCCTAAAAGGACATTATATTCTGAAGAATGGAAAAGTGAAGAAGGGAATACCTTCATGAAGAATGAATTGCTGGGTAAGTGTCCCGAAACCATAAGGATACTAAAGAACGCTGAGGACATCATGATGTTACGGAAAGGCACTGTTCTCACTTGGATATTGAAGAGAATGAATTCATATTCCTATTAATTCCTATCAGTAGAGTTGATTAATGAGAAATAATTATAATTACCTTCCACAACAACTTGAACCCTCCATATACGACTTGCTCAACAAGTACCCCGGGTATCGGGCTTGCACTGCGTGACAAAGGAATGAAGAATAAATTTGTGACTAGGGGGTCCTTCTCAAGAGGAGTTGCGTGGACTCCGGGAAAGTTGAGAATATTGACTCCGTAGATATCTTGGGTCATGACTAGCGAATGCTTCGGGTAAAGCTGACGCAGAGCCTCGGCGCTGTAAGTAATGTTAAGACTCAGGCAACAACAGTTAAGGTTATACATACCCTATCATAGGAGGCATCGAATGCTTTCCAGTCCCTAATTAGCGCCTGTATTAGCACACTCAAAGTATATGTAACAGTGGTAAGTACCTTGCTCTTGCCACTTCTCATAGAAACCATTTGTCTTATCCTTCTCTACCTTGGGTGCATCGCCCTCTCCGCCAAACCAGACATTCACAAAACCATCATCAGCAGGAGCACCGGGAACTGAAGTGTTGCTTGCGCGGCCAACCATGTTGACAGTACTAAGGGAGCAATAAGGGAGTCCAAGTGCACCTGAAGATGTTGGGGGTTCTTAAAGATGATTGCCAACCCTTCGGCCAAGTTGCGCAGCAGTAACAACAATGATGGACACCACGGGCTAGAGACTGCTCAGCGCTAATCGAATGACCACGTCGTGGCACGAGGTTGCCTTGGCTTGGGGACGACCTTCGCCTTCAAATATGACCACACAACGCGGTCGCGTCCAGAGATAAGGTGTTCGCATATCGAGCTTGGTTTCGAAACAGAAGTTTTTAGACTTATTTTCTTGCGTGGAAGTGCTGCCATGATACAAAGAGGATCATAAATAGAATATCAAGGCATTGAACTGAGGAATAGACGCGTCAAGTAGTCCTCGTGTCGGCCTTTCAATAACGACCGGAGATTCGCCCAATAAGGTAATCAGTTGTCAAAGCACACGTGACATCTTGCACTTTCTTCCCCGCTCTCATCATTCATGGCGGCCTCCGCTGCAGATGTTCGCAGCATCCTCTCTATCCCAGAGCCGAACGCGAAAGCTGGGCCATCCCAACCTAAGAAATCCGCTACCGCCCAACCGCGAAGACCAGAAGGCATTCCAAGAGAGCTCTACTCGCTTATTGGCCCTTCTGCTCCGTCTCTTGCTGCTCAGCTCGCTAAACCGCGCCTTAAGCAGAAGCCTAACCTTGGGAGTGGAGGAAAAACGAAATGGTCTCTTGTGATTATTTTGGAATTCTGTTACGTGTACTGACATCTACATACCAGGGAATGGAGAACCTTCAAGAACGGTGCTCGGAGCGATGGGCTGGAATTACACCATTGGGTGAAAGCCGCTACAGACCCTGACAGAGGTGTACTCTTCTGCTGCCTTAATCAATGCTTAACCTTACTGAAAGCTCTGTACAGAGTATCCCTTTGCTAAATATAACATCCACTCCACCTCTTACACATACTCTCAGGATGAATACACGCGTTTCCTCGAAGGTATGTCATTTATTGAAATTATGACAGGGTATAAGGCTAAGCTTCCTCATCAGACAAGGAATGGACGAAAGAGGAAACTGATTATTTGTTCTCTATAGTGCAGGAGTACGATACGAGATGGTATATCGTACACGACCGTTATGATTATCCCGGCGGTACGCCTCGTGCTCTAGAGGTCTGTTCTCTTCCATGCTAGTATTAAGCAATAGATTGACCTTTCTTCAGGACCTTAAAGATCGATATTACAGCGTATGTCGGAAGCTCGTGCGCAACCGACCGTGGGCGGGTGATGAGGCCAGCAAATCTCAGCTGTTATCAAGCATGCAGTTTGATAAAGGTATATTGACATTTACGTGCTTAGGTTGATGTGAGCTTACCAGTTTGTTCCAGAGCGCGAGCTTACAAGGAAAAAGTACCTTACGAGTCTGGAGAACCGCACACCGGAGCAAATGGTGGAGGAAGAAGCACTTTACATCGAAATCAAACGACTCGAACAGAATGAGCGCAAATTTAAGAGGGATCGAGACGACCTTCTGAGAACACTAGCTGGGATGGACTCAGGGTTACCTGATATAGTGGAAGATGACGGTGCGCCACTGGGGGTTACGAATGACATGAAGAAGAAGAAGAAGGGAGGCACAATGGAAATGGACAGTCCTGCCACACCATCCATATCTTCGATAAGTACGCCGGTCATCAGACGGCCGCAACCTGCCAAGAGTGCTGCTTATGGTGCGTCTGCTGACTTCTCTTACATTGGCGGGCCCCATGAAGCTTAGATTGCCTTACTTTGCAGACACGCAACACTGCATTATCCGGGCAGATCTTCCAGCTTCGGCCACCGCTACAAAAGCTGCCCATCAGCCAGCGTATTTACGTTCGTTTAAGCTTCCAGTCCCAAAAGCCGCTATCGCTCCCAAAATCACGCAAGCCCTGGCTGAACTTGGCATATCGCACAGTCGCCTAGTTATGCCCACTCGGGAGAACTGCGCTCAGTTAGATTCGCTATTGGAAGCTACCACTGCTTTGGTAGAAACCAAGAGGGTTGTTGACAAGGTGGAGTACGACATACAGGTCATGAAGAACCGGCTGGGGATGAGGGATAGCCAAATGCCCGAAGGGGATGCAGAGGGTAGTGCGGCTGCTGATGGAATGGACGTGGATGATGCGGAGGCTGAGGTTGTGGGAGAGGATGGAAGAGCGCAAAGTGTAGTTAGTACGAGGAGCGCAAGGAGCAGGAAACATGTGAGTGAAGTATTCTTGACATTATCATCCCATGACCGCGAAATCTGATTAATTTTCTGACAGGCACGACGGTCAATGTCCATCTCTTCTGTGGATACGACTGCAACAGTCTCAACCAGAGCTGGGATAAAGCGACAGAAACGAAGTTAAATTCGTTGTTGAGTACATATTTAATACGTGAATGTAGGAATTGCATATGCGCCCAGTGCCATATAGTCATTACGGAGGTGAAGAGGTGATAATTATGCCTTGTGACCAAAACTTTGAAAGCGTCCGGGACTCCGAGCCGATGAATGTGTATAGAATGGAGAGCCAAACTCCTCAAACGCCCCCTCTGAGTCTATGATTCGGTAAATCGCAGGATGAAGTTGACAATCACAGCAACTGAAGAGAATGTTAAGGAGTAGAAAATGAATGAAGGAAGGATGCGCACCTAGCAGTGCAATACACAATACGGTCTATTAAGAACAAGGTTCAGTTGCAGACCGTAACAGAGCCGAAATGTGGACATACCGGTCCCAGTCTATCGTCATAAGGCCCACGTCCGCCGCGGCGGATGGAAGCAGCTCTCCAGTGGTAAGTATACAGGGCATAGACCATGATAGCCATGGCTGTAGTCATTCCAGGATAAGTAGTTAGCCCATACACTTACTGTAGTGCTCAACGCAAGACGGACCAACGACTGAGAACATGGCGGCACTAATCTTGCCAACCTGTTCTGCTCATAAGCTCAAAGACGGGGAATAGAGAGGCAGAATATTGCACCTTGTCGCCAAAGTTCAGCAAGCCTACCGCTAATCCGCCCAGAACGACCGTAAAGTGCAGCCATGATAGGAAGGTACGTTCGTTTGCGAACGATACCTTGGGCTCGACGCGCACGGGGAGGGCGATGCGTTTTGTTGCGGTGCGCTGGAGGAGAGGCTGGGTGGACATGGCGGACGATGGAGAGATGGGAGACAAGATCAGAAGGGGGCTCGAGTATCCTAAGGATATTATTTATTCAACGCGACGGCGGAACAACCTCTAGTATGTAACGTCAACATATAGGATTTACGCCAAAATAGGAAAGGAGCTTAACGCACGTTCGTGGTGATCGAAGGGATGCCTGTTCTAAAACGGGAAGCCACCTTCGATCAGCCATTCTCCGCGGCAGACATAATATTCTACCACGGTATAATTAGTTTGTATGTTTAACGCTGAGGGAACTGGAAATTCGCAGGTCTTGGGGCAGCTTGAGGCTCATGCAGCTGGAAAGATAAATATCCAGGAGAGGACACCTCAACAGCAGTGTTCGGCTTGCATTATCGTCTCAATTCTTCAGATACGTATCACCCAAGCTTAAAGACATTTAATTTCCTTAGGCTCCAGGCCTCGGGCCGTAGACCACCGTGATATCCAGTGAGAAAACACGCCAACTTCTGAGAGAAGGAAGGGTCTCCGCAACTGATAGCTGGGCGCCTAACCATTTTCATGAAAACCAGGTGATATAATAAAAACAGCGAAGAATAACAGAAGAACATGACAGGAAAGAAGTACCGTCACTCGCCTCACCTCAGGCCTCAGCGTCCACCCATCATTCTCAGCCGGTCCGGATGAATTCCAGGAGGGGCGCCGCCATTTTGGGACGGGGGGCCACCGTCGCCGCCGTTATTGGGAGGAGGGCCTTGCTGTGACGAGGGCGGTAGGCCGCCGTAGTTCCCCCCCGGTGGAGGGAAGCCGTTGGGGTTGGCATTCTGGTTGTTTGGCGGGAAGGGAGGGAGGCCAGCGGCGCCTGGTGCACCGCCTGCGGGAGGGAAGGGAGGCATGGCTGGAGTTTCAGCAGGTCAGTAAGGTGTGCGTGGGGGAGGCAAGAAGAAAGAAGAGGACGCACCACCGGGAGGGAATCCGCCGGGTGCTCCCATGCCCGGGGGAGGCATGCCATTCGGAGGGAAGGGAGGTGCACCGGGGGGCATGCCTGGAGGGAAGCCCTGGCCACCGGGAGGGAAGGGCGGTCGTGCTGCGCCATCCATGCATTAGCCAACGAATTGCGGACTGAAACACCACCAAAAAAAAACACTCACGACCACCAAACCCAGGTGGGGGCATCCCTCCAAACCCTCCTCCCATCGGTGCGCCGTACCCAGGCGGCGGACCACCCAGGTGCTGCGGCCCAAACCCAAATCCACCGGGGGGCGGGCCCCCACTCGTTTCGTACGCTGACGTGATCTGGTCGATGATGCTCTGCGCTTTATCGTGTCCTAGTGCTGCGAAAATTCAAAAAAGATATGAGGTGAGTAAGGCAGAAAGGTGGGCGCATCTGACTTTGCGGGGGTGTTAGAGCGTACATGCATAGTAGTCGCGGACATTGGAGAGGTGGTTGCGTCCGCTGTTGTGGGCTTTGCGTACTGCAGTTCAGATGGGGGCTTGTTAGTTCGCAGTTTCAGAAAGTTGGAGGAAGGACGCACCTGAAGTTGAGTCGTGTGTCAGGAAGACATCGCAGTAGTCGCAATAGTGTTTCTGGACACAAAAAATAGGTCAAATGAGGCTGAATAGCATAGTGAAAGCACATAGAACTTACAGGCATGGTGGTTCCAATCCAACAGCGTCCACTGTTGACTAGGCCATCGCTCTCGAAATCAATAATGAAGCGGAGTTTAAAATGTTCTTGGTCACCTGACGCAAAGCACATTTGGAATCAAAGTCGGCCTTGAAGTTGAGCTCATCGTCTCGACCAACGCCGCCGTCTCCATGGACCCCTCAGCATCCGGTATCCAGGAGCCTTTCGACCTCATCAGGCTGTCCTTAAGCGAACGCGTGTTTGTGAAGCTGCGCGGCGACCGGGAGCTGACTGGGATTCTGCATGTGCGTGCTGCAATTACTCTTAGTGGCTCTGCGTGCGCTAATGGGCATCGAATAGGCGTATGACGGGCATATGAACTTGATTATGAGCGATGTGGAGGAGACAATTATGATTGTGGATACGGAGGGCGCGCCGGACGGGCAGGGGACGGTTAATGTGCGTGTTGTGCTTTGCGTTGGTCGATCGCGGGTAGGGTGCTCATGCTGGGACGTTTGCTTGGCAGGTTGCGAAGCGGAAAGTGGATATGCTATTTGTAAGAGGAGACGGTGTTATTCTGGTGCGTCTTGCGTTCAATTTTTTTCTGTGTGCAATAGAGCTCAATTACGGCATGTTTAGGTATCACCCCCATCGCGGACATGATAGATGATTCCTCCTCCGACCCCTTCACCGATTGGGTTCCTGCGGGCTACTTCGACGGAACCCTCCTGCCAATATATACTTTTCGGCAGTCTCTGCACACGCGGCCCTCGGACGCGTCCTCTTCTCTGTCTACTGTATCTCGTGTATTGCTGTCTATTGCCCAAAGTATCACCTGCTATCTAATCGCGGTCATTCATTGGGATGCATGGGGGTTAGCTCCAGGTAAAGTACAAGCGCTAATGGCATTAAATACAAGGATATAAATACATAAAATCATCTCCAAGATCATGGTCATTTGGTCGCCCGTAAAAATCAGACGGAGGCCTTCTCCTCGCCCATGGTCTCGCCTGCTCCATTGATGATCATCCAGGGAGCGGTTGGCTGTGGATGGGGGTATGGATGGGCAGGAGGCGATGGTATTTCTGGGGTGGGGTTGTCGAGCAGGATATCATCTGGCTCTGGGGCCTCCATACCTGCGGGCCAGGTGTTATCACGGACCCAGGAAGCATGGATGATCTTGATCTTGATGAAGGATGTGAACTACCGGGCAGTGATATAGAGAGCGAGGACATACGATCAGGGCCATAGGTAGGCGGTGCTTGAGGCTTCCGCCGGCAGAGAGGCCCTTCCAGACTTTCTCGATGCCGCTGTGCCATGCTCTGTCGCTGTAGACAGCGCCTGGAGAGTTAAGGACGGCTTCTAGCTTCTGACGAGAGGTAGAGGGCGTGCGTGGAGGCGGGGGGTGCACGACGGGGCGGGGGGCGAGCCAGAGGGCGCGGCGTGCGGCATAGTAGTCGGGGCCTGGGCACGGAAGATCCGCCGATTCGAGCAGCTGGTTGAATGTCAGGGCATGTGCGGGGGCAGAGTGAGGATGTGCAGGGGTATTTGGCAAGCGAGTGTTTGGCAAGGAGTGAGGATGGGAGAGAGGCTGGGTGGATATCATTGCTCAGAAGATGGCAGAGCGGACCGCGGCCAGAAATAGGCGCTGAGTCATCTGAGCAGATATACCGAGTCACGTGTACTTGGCCAAATCAGCGAGTTGCCATCTCCGAGTGGCCAACGTTGTCCGCAACCAGTATTTCTACTCTACAGTGCTACCAAGTACTACCAAGTACTGCACTCTCTCCCTGTCCACCATGTACAAACACCACATTCCCTCCTCAACGTCCCTCTCAGACGACTACGACGACGACGAGCCCAACCCCTCTGCCTTCTTTGCGGACAAGGACAACCACCCTCCCATCCTCTCTCCTGTTGCCGCACAATGGTCCAACAAGCGGCCCTTTGCCCCGCCTCTCCCCACAAGGATCTCCTTCATCGCACACCTGCCCCAGGAGATCCTCATCCACATCCTGAGGCATGTCCATTCCTCCAGGGACCTCTTCCGCTGTCTCCGTGTGTCCCGCACTTGGTGCGAGTGTGCCGTCGAGCTCCTATGGCACAAGCCCGCATTCGCAAAGCTCGGCACCGTCGAAAAGATGGCCCGCCTCCTTACACGCTCCCGTCTCACCTTCACGTACGCCCACTTCATCCGCCGCCTCAACTTCCTCGCCCTCGGCAGTGATCTCCGCGACGACATCTTCCTCCACTTCTCCAAGTGCATCCGCCTCGAGCGCCTCACCCTTGTCGGCTGTAAAAATGTCACAGGCCTGTCCCTCCCCCACACCCTTTCTTGTTTCCCTAACCTTGTCGCCATCGATCTCACCGGCGTGGTGGAGACTAACAATGACGCCATCGTGGCTCTCGCAAACGCGGCCACCCGCCTGCAGGGCATCAATCTCGCAGGCTGTAGCAAGGTCACCGATGTGGGCTTAATGGCACTGGCCACGCAATGCGCCCATCTCCGCCGGGTCAAGCTGAGCGGCCTCAACCTCATCACCGATAGTCCCATCTCCATTCTCGCAAAACGCAATCCGTACCTCCTCGAAATCGATCTCAACCACTGCGAGCTCATCACAGACGTCGCCGTTCGCGATATCTGGTCCTATTCATTCCACATGCGCGAGATGCGCCTCTCCCATTGCCCTGAACTCACGGACGCCGGCTTCCCCGCCCCACGCCGACCCGATGGCCCAGCTCTCGCAGAGAACCCGTTCGCACGTGCCCACGACGGACTGCCCCCTCTCGTCCTGTCGCGCGGCTTTGACAACCTCCGCATGCTCGACCTCACCGCCTGCTCGCTCATCACAGACGACGCCGTCGAGGGCATCATCTCCCACGCACCCAAGATCCGCAATCTCGTCCTCTCCAAGTGCTCCCTCCTCACCGACCGCTCCGTCGAAAACATCTGTACCCTCGGCCGGCACCTCCACTACCTCCACCTCGGGCACGCGAACAAGATTACAGATCGTTCCGTGCGCACCTTGGCACGATCGTGCACTCGCATCCGATACGTTGATTTTGCAAGTGAGTATATGCAGGTTCTGCTTATTTGATAGAAATGGGCTGACTTGGCGCCCCAAGACTGCACCCTCCTCACTGACATGTCGGTCTTTGAGCTCTCTGCGCTGCCGAAGCTCAGGCGCATCGGACTCGTTCGCGTTAACAACCTCACAGACGAAGCGATCTACGCCCTTGCTGAACGCCATGCGACACTCGAGCGCATCCACCTGTCGTACTGCCATCAGATATCCGTCATGGCCATTCATTTCCTTCTTCTCAAGCTCCATAAACTCACGCATCTCAGCTTGACCGGTGTACCGGCCTTCCAGCAGCCAGACTTGCAGCGGTTCTGTCGCGAGGCGCCTCGTGTAAGTACATGTCACTGCCCTATTCCCAGGTGTTTTGCTGAACTAGTCATATCAGGAATTCAATTCAGTACAGCGCATGTCATTCTGCGTCTACTCGGGCAAAGGAGTGTCACAGCTAAGGTCATTCCTTACGGAGCTCTTCGACCGCATCACAGAAATGAATGGCACCGATGATACCGAGTACGAAGAAGACGACTACGACGAAATATATGCCGAGGAGGACACTCCCGAGCCTGATGGAGATGTCACGATGGAAGACGAGGAAGAGGAACTCGCTCCGATCATGAACAACATCACATTCACGCGTGGGGGTCGCCAGCCAGAGACCTTCCAGCCACAAGCACACGAGTTCACGTTCCAACGCGATCGGCCTGTACGCACAGCTACCATTCCGCCGGCCACCACCTCCTCCGCAGCGCGTGGCCCGTCACATGCACCGCCTGCACCTGCCGCGAACCTCCAGGGAGCCACTTCGCGCTTGAACGCACAGATCCAGGCTGCGACGCCTGTTGCCAGCCCCTCCCGCCGCAGCCGCGGGTTTGCGCAAAATAACCGCAATGTAGCAGATATTCTCCCCATCGTCGAGTCTTCGCACTCCCCGCCGCCGAGCGACGTCGCGTCCAACCGCAGTGGAGGGACGAACGCTTCCAATGGAGCTGGATTCTTCCGCATTTACAACCGTGAAGGTGGTCCGACCAGTATCGCCGCGCGCAGCGATGACGGTGCTTTGACGCCTGATCTCAACTACGCGGAAATAGGCCACGGCCGTGGTGCAGGCAACCATCCCATGCAGCGCGATCAGGATGTTCGGGTCCACCGGCACCACCGGCCACTCGTCCTGGAGGCGGAAGCGCCGCTGCCTCCCCTTCCAACGTCATCTGCCCGGCTTAGGACGCAGTCCAGCATCGGGCCCGTGCTAGACACACTGCAGCAGCGGACGCAGGCGGACGCGGGCGTGCGCGTCACGTGGCCGTACCAGGAGCAGATGCCGTCCCCTACGAGGAACGAACTGCAGGAGTCGGTCCAGTCGGCGCTTGGGGGTGGGGGCGGGGGCGGGAGAGTGGTGGAGGAAGAGCAGCGTGTGGCGGCGACGGCGGGTGATGGAAGGGGGCGGAGTGTGCGACGCGGTCTCAGAAACACGTTGAACGCAGCTGAGAATTATGCGAGCTCCTTCCTGTTTGCGCGATCGTCGACGGACCGGCATGATGAAGGTACCGGAAATACCGGACGTAGGCATTAAGGGGTGGTAATGGTCGAAGTGTACGAATAAATGTTGGGACTGTGTACGGCATCCTTTTTTCTTTCTTTCTCTCTCTCTCCTCGTTATTAACCGGATTAATCTCTCAAAGCAATTGTGAATAGCACCCACATTTTTGTTTTATTACTTCACTCTCACCTGCATCGTCTACATCTGATACTGCCAGTTTCTACTAGTAACCCTATGTATTTGAACCGTGTCTCTAGCTCGACTGTATTCGTTTAGATCTTTCTATCTTTACGTCGTAATTCGCACCCAAATAGTGTATGATATTGCACTGCAATTACAATTACGGCGAGATAGTATGTGCCGTGCTTTTGGTGTAAGGAATAACGTCCAGAATGCGTATGTATTACATTTGGTTGCTACGTGCTATTTTAGTATTCATGATGTATCATGTCCAGCAGAATTTCTGTCAAGTCTCTATTTACTGATATGCCAGATACAATATTTGTATGAGTGCAAGACAGAAAGTCAGATATTTATCAGAAAGTCCATATGCTCCTTGTCCGAATACAGAGTCATCTATGTAGAAGCTTGTAAGGAGCGTACAGGTCGAAGGGGTCTACTTACTGGAAGTAGGCGTACAACCCAGCAGTGGCAATGGATATTATCCACGTAGCTGCCGGAGAGAAAAATGGTGCTCCTAGACTGGCACCACTAATGTTCGTCTTCTGCGTGGTGGAAGGCGATGATCCGCCACTGCCAGTGGTGTTTGTAGAGCTTCCATTGGTAACGACAGATGGGGAAGAGGCGAATACTACGGCCAGGGCAGAGGACGGCACGTCAATCGAGCATCCGTTCGAGCAGTCTGTTTGCTTATTAGGCACGGAGAAAGCGGCATTGCTAGGAACAAGCTTTCCGTCACCCACAGTCGCGAGTGTCTCCCCTCCCCACGCGATGTTGGTCTTTTCGTTGAGATTAGACGCAGCGAGGTATTTAACAGTGACATTATTTTTCCCGCTTGTTGTGAAGGCGCTGGAGGGGAGTGCGAATGTCGCAGTACTAGAAGAGGAGTTGGCAAAGTTGATGAGCACGATTTGCTGGACACTAGAGTCCTTGGCATCGTATATTGCGTATCCTCCAACCGGCGAATTAACGTTGGTCATTGAACCTCCAACATTAAGGTCAACGACGATTGAGCCCTTGTTACTGGCGGATTGTAGTGCTTCGGAAACCGTAAGGAGTGCGTAATAAGGAGAGTTGGTTGTCCAGGGACCAGGTATGCCGTTAGGTCCGGCCGGAGGAGTGAAAAGATTGTACGAAATGCCTCTTTCGCGTGTGTGGAGATATGCTGCGCTGTATCCGACCGATGCCAATTGAAGAGCATAGTCAATGGTCCATAAGGATCCAACTCCGAACGTGTCAGAGACGCCTGGAATTCCACCACACGAAACTGAGTTGAATTCCGACATGATGAGCTCAGGGCGATTTGCTGAGGTATTCGATGCCGTTATAGCAATCCCAGGCTTCTGCCATGATGCAAGGTCCACGACTGAATGACTGTTAATAACAGAGTAATATGACGGTGCAGAGGGCTCACCGTTTGCATGTTGCACATAGTATGAGACGCCATACGGAGGATTGCCGAAGCAGTTATTTTGCGGATAGTGCTGCAGTCTGCAGAAATAGACCACGTAAGTCGGATTTAGTAAGGCAAGACGCCGTAATACATATAATGACTTACGAAATATATTTTAGAAACTTATTAAAAGCGGTCAAGTAACCTCCATTGAGAAGGGCGTCCAGATTCTTATTCAACAAGGTTAGTCTGATGCAGATATGAAGCCTCAGTTACAAAACTAACCCATGCGCAGCATATGGTAGGACCGCCGATGTTGTCCCGTGAAAGGATGTCTCCCGCCGATGTGTTGGTAAGTTGGTCGGAAGTTGTGCGGAACTCCTGTGATGCATAACGGAATTAAGACTCCGAGTCTAAAAAATATGAAAAGAGCCATACTCCGATGTAATCATCAACTGTGTAATTTTGGAGGTTGGGACGATTGCCGTGGCTGGTGTAAAGATCAGGCTCCTGTGGGCAGCAATCAGATATATGATACATGAAGATTTCAACAGAGGAGAGATACGAACGTTACCAAGGAGAAATCCATCTAGATTGTCTCCTAAAGTTTTCTGAGCAGCGCCTGGGACAGCATATTGGTTTCGAGCTATGAGCGTTTGATAAAATAAATTTCACCTGCTACGACTGAATTGTTATTGTTGTTGGGATCGAGGAGCGACAGTCCTGTGGTACCACATGGTCAGTGTTTTAGACTCTTGACAAAATTAGAAACGGTATGTAGTCACCGACGAGGTATTGAGCGCCCCCAACATCGGTAGCGACCTTACTCATCACATCCCAGAGAACTGGGCCGTACTGAACGGGCTGATTGTTTGCATTGGGATTCCCACCAAGCAGCTGGACCATGGGCGACCCTTGTGAAGACACGTAGATAGAGCTATCCATTGAGTTCCCTCCGACTCGTATACGAATGGGATTCCCTCCAGAACGGGACCGCAGAGCGGCCAGATAGTTCATCGTGACATTGGGAATGGTGTAGGTATCGTTTCCAACTGCGAAGAAAGCATAAGAAGCAGGAAAAGTAAAAGCAGCGAAAAAATGTACAGTATTCGGCCATGAAGCTAAGTTCGAAACTAATTCCCAAGAAATTGGGCTGGACGACATTGTTAGTCGGGGGCTTGGAGGGTATCGAGACCTGAACTGGGTCGGCGGCGCAGTGAAGCGAAAAAAACAGAGAGGAGAGGAGAAAGAGAGACAGAAAGGAGTGGCTAGGAACAGCCATATTAGAAGTGGGAGGAGACTAGGAACAAGATATGTAAGGCAACCATTCAATTTATGAGCATTTATGATGAGCGGTTATTAAGGTGATCGGCATCCCTTCACCGTGTGTCTGGAGGTCTTTCGGAGAAGCCGCCCCTGAAGGCCCTCCGAATCCTAATTGCCCTACAGGCAGTGAGTGATGAGATAGAATGGGGGTACGGCGTATGCTTCAGTGCGTTTCAGGACGAAGCCAAATGGTCTAGGTTGAGACGGCCCGGGTGATGAAGATGGAGGACATGAAAGTTACGGTAATAGACCATCAAACCTTATTGTTGCTGTGTTCTATTTTGCTCTGGCGTCTTTCGGAAACACATCACGTGTTTCCGTGCTCTTTGCACTCACGAGGACTCTAACCAGTGCACTACGTGCTACGCTTTGCTCATCGAGGGCGCCACTGCCAAGTCCACGGAGTGCAACAGGCCACTTACTGTCAGTAGTCCTCGTCCGAGTTTGGTGGCTCGTTGACAATGTTGTATCTTCCAAGTGTTCAAGGAAAGTTCCTGGTAGGCGTTACGACATTTGCATCGCCCGTACGCCCCCCTCGCACCATCGGATCAGCCAAATTGCAACATCCCCACGGCGCACAGAATGCAAAGCCAGAGCCAGCCTTGCGTTTAGAGGAAGTTGCGTTTACCGCATACTATCCTGCGGATATAGTATCGAAGACAGCCAAGAAAGGTCTCGACTGGATATTTCGGTGCGCATGCATTAAATTCTGACGATCTGCAATGATATCACTGACGCCCTATAACTTCTAGGCCAATCAAAGAATCCTTGCAAGGCTTCTCAGTCTTCTCAAGTTCATCATATTTCTGGAAAGCCTTGGTTACCCACTGACGGATTTCCCGCAGCTGTTCCTCGATGGCTCCTGTGGCCCGTTGTCTATCTCTTTGGCTCCCTCATTAAAGTCAGTCACTAACCCTTCAGCAACCTTCATTACTCTGACGAGTAATCCAAGATTCCTGCATACCCAAATGCCCCGCTTCTTAACCCCAATGCCAGTCTTACTTGCTCCGCACAAACGACTGCATACGAGCAATGGCCCCTAGTGATATTCAGTCATGGCCTCGGGGGCAGCCGCACTGCGTATAGGTGTGCCTAGCTTCCTATCGTACATCCGCGGAACCCCTATATCTTACGATGTATTAGCCAATTCTGTTCGTCCTTGGCAGCATCAGGGAAGGTTGTTCTCGCCGTGGAGCACCGAGATGGAAGCGGAACTGTTTGTATGCCCCGATCATGGGGCTTGGATAGGAAATACCAGTCGAGGATCATCTACTATTTGCGAGAAACTGACGTCTTGTGAGTGGCATCGAGTTTATAGCCTTTGGTATTCCTTCTCAGGGAACAACTAGATGGGATGACGGTGCAACGTCAATGGAATCTCAACCGCTCCGTCTCCGTGCAGAGCAGCTTGAATTCCGGCTCCACGAAGTATATCTGACGTATTCGACATTTTGTAAATTCGTTCAAGATGATTCGAATGTGGAACTAGAAACTCTCGATGGATCGGCTACAGAAAAGAGTAGTTGGACAGCTACAAATCAGTCATCTGGAAAATCAATTATCAAATTCGATAAAAATGTTACACTAGCAGGACATTCGTTTGGAGGATGCACTACGGTTTGTGAACCTGTCTCCTAGAAACTTCCACCCTCGATTCACCCGTTTTATTCAGCTTTCACTGTTATCCACAAAACCGCTGGAAGAATATACCCCGATACCCGTCGAATACGCCATTGTTCTTGATCCGTGGCTAGACCCTATACCGTCTTCTGGAGCCGCTCCTATTTCTCTATCACAATTACGTTCCAGTATATCAAAGAGCGATACAAACTTGGATTCAGTGTACAGAAACGCGTCACAGGAGGGAACAACAACGGAGAACAGTGTTGATATATATGTGGACGATTCTAAGCGGGCTCTGATTCGTCCGCATCCGCGTATGTTGGTGGTCAATTCTGAGACCTTCACTCTCTGGAAGGACCATTTCGCGCGACTAGAGGACATCGTAGCAGCATGGGAGCCTAATGGTAGAAGACTATTAACCCTCAGTGCGCCATGCTCTCATTTCCCTTTTTAATTCGCCCTCATCTGCTTCCTTCCAGTCGGATCGAAACATGCATCTTTCTCTGACTTTATGGTTCTTCCTCTCCTCACGAACAAAGGGGCTAGGTCTCTTTTAGATACCACATTCACGATATCCAATGCATTCTTAGACGACAAATTAGATCAACTAATCGAAGAGGAGCTACCTACAAGGAAGATGGAAATCAAGATTATAGGAGTAAAGAAGGATGCATATGGGGAACCAAAACGAAAACTCGTTGGTAAAATAGGGGAAGTTATCGTACATTAGCCGCTTAATTAATTCTAGAATATGTACGAACTCGCAATGAGCCATTCTGATTTTCGAGGCTTCGTGCTTGACGCGCGTCGCGTAATAAATTTAGACGCGTTATTGTGTCCTATTTTCAGTTCATCCTCCAGCCAAACGAAAACAACTTGTACTTTTGTAGCGAGTCGAACGCATTCAGCAGTTGAAGTTCTTCACAGCAACTATGAACGTGCGGCCAGTGAGGGTATGCATGTCATCACCATTGCGCATAATCGACAAAAATTAATTCTTAAGCAGGTCGACGACCTCATGGGCATGCAGGCCTGTAACCTGCAGAACCTCCCGGAAAACTATACAATGAAATATTGTGCGTCTAATTCCAAGATCCTGAGCATCAACGACCGAATGACGGACTCAGACTACAATCTTTGCCAGACCTTTACCATGCCATGACATGGCCTTCGCTGTCCTACGTTGCAGAAGATCACAAAGGCCGCATTGTCGGATATATTCTGGCCAAAATGTGAGTATAATTGTATCTTTGGCCTTGGTCACTTTGACTGAACGAGCATTGCCAGGGAGGAAGACGCGACTGAAGGCGAGGAGCCCCACGGACATGTTACTTCGATATCAGTGTTACGTTCATATCGAAGATTAGGGCTAGCAAAGAAGCTGATGGTGCAATCCCGTGCGTGTTGTAATTTTGGCATATACAGACATAATACTGACCTGCCTTCTGTTGTGCT
Organism: Nidularia sp. FH-822889; assembly: GCA_036937115.1. Lineage (NCBI taxonomy): Eukaryota > Fungi > Basidiomycota > Agaricomycetes > Agaricales > Nidulariaceae > Nidularia > Nidularia sp. FH-822889. The sequence continues at coordinate 154,413 of JASFDF010000011.1, forward strand.
CAGAGGAAGCCATGGCTACGATCTATCGCGCATCTTTCGTATCGCTGCACGTACGAAAATCTAACAGGGCCGCTTTGAGCTTGTATCGTGATACTCTTGGATTTACCGTCAAGGATATTGAGAAAAAATACTGTGCGTAAGATTTGGCCATAGGATCCTTCGGCAAACTGATTGTTTTACAGATGCCGATGGGGAAGATGCTTATGCGATGCACCTCTCATTGAAAAACTAATGACTCCTAATGATTCTGCTGGATATACATAAATGGACTATAGATACGCATATAAGATACACGAAGTTTGCATCGATATCTACAGGTCAACGAGGTTTTCAGTTTCCTTCGATTCATCCTGTGGTTTGCTATCCGACCCCTGGAGGTTATCAGCAGATGCCTCTTTCGACATGCCCTCTTCCTGATCAAAGATACCGCGTCCAAGCATCACAGCTTCTCTTATTAGTTTGGCCGTTGATAGACCAAGCTCATAGTACCCATCGTTCGTGCGCCCCCCGAACATTCCGGTATGCGCTTGCAGTTCATCTGGAGCTAAAGTGTTACTAGCTGGAAGGAAACGAGAGGCTTCGCGCGAATTCCTTTTCGGCAGAACAATAAAAGTTCTCGAGTTAAGGAAGATTGGCGGTGATGGGGGGATGTTCGTGTAGAACCTAGATCTGAGTGTCAGTTGAGTGTAGCCAGATAAATCTGTGGTAGACGAACGTCCGGAAGATAACACCCTCTTCTTCCTCGATGTCAATCAGCTGCTCCAATCTCCGCTTAAGCTCTGCTTCATCCCAGAGATGTCCAACATATTTCATATGGTCCGTCGCCCATGTATAACCCTGACTTAAATCTTCCCGCTTGTAATACGCGCCGCCAGCAGCGGCCCCAGCAAACATGGCACCGCCAATCGCATATACTGCTGGAGCTGCCCATCTTTTCCATCCGGTCTGTTGTCCGGATAGACTAGCCTCTGGTCCAGGTTGTGTGGCCTTACTTGCGCCGAATCCAGCGAAGGAGCCTAGCAACGCAGAACCAACTGTCTTAGCTGCTGTGGCATATTCAGCTGCTTTGGTAACACTATTCTTGAATACGAATGGGTGTAGACCCAGATACTATATCATAAACAGTGTAAGCAATTCGTATCAAGAATACGAAAGGGAGACGGCATACAGGGGTATCAAACGCTATGCAGGCAATAATCTTTGGCCAGAGAGGTGCTCGTTTATCAGGTCGAGAGTGGAAAAACTCTCGAAGTGAATCTGCGGCAAGGAGTCCGCCCATACTGAGCATCAAATGTCAGAGAACGCGCCGTACAGAACGATGTATACCGCACACCTATGTCCGCAGAGCACGATCTTCGCCTGTCCTGCACCTCCACCACCGGCTACTTCACGTTCCACAGTTAATGTAGTGAGCCAATCCGCGAAACGAACGACAGCTTCATCCTGAAGCGCTGGTCAGTTTGTCTAGCATATTCAATGGTATGCACACTCACCAATTTCCCTTTAGTCTGTAAGATGCATGGTAAGACTCTGAACGTCAACGATCAAGGACTCGACGAATCTCGTACCTCGTATGCAGGAAACACTATACATTCGATTGTCGCGTTTACAATAGTCTCTGAAAGAATATGGTGCAGTCGCTGAGGAAATTCACCGAATGTCTCATCTGTGCCCTTGAAGCCATGGATGAATACAACGATAATAATATCCTTGATTGCTTTCGTCAATGCCAAGCTATCCTCCGCACCGACAGAGAAGCTGGTGCCTGTAGCTGGCTGCTTCCCCTTGTCGTCCATTGTCAAGGCTATGACATGAAGTGTATGTCTCGGACATCGTCGACGGCGCTCACGTTAACGTTGCTGTTTGGTGGTGTTGGTCGTCAAACAGATTCACGGGCTCAGTACACTGCGCGGGAGATTAAGGTGTTCAAACTTCAAAAAACGCACAATGTCCTCCACACTCATGACATTGATAGTCAAATGATATATATATTTTCGAGCTAGAACTACCGCCCCCTGAAAATTACTGAGTAATATACAGTGCACATGGGAGTCAATGGATTACTATACAAATGTTGAGCAAAGTAAACTATCTATACCTGGCTAAAGGTCTGACTCTGATACGGTGCCTGCGTTTGAAGCGCCGGATAAGAGAGGTCCTGCGAATTATCCTGTGATTGTGACCAGTCCTCCTGAGACTGGGAGCACTGGGATTGCTGTATCTGTGCCAGATATAGTGAATCTTCCATAGTTTTTGCACGCGTCGCATTTGATGGCGGTACGGCAGGAGTTATTTGGATTGTCCCAGAACGAAATTGCACTGCCTGAGTTTGAGGCGGGGCGGAAATATTGGTCACGCCACTCTGCGATCCCAATGAAGACTTGTGCTCCGATTTTTGTTTACGGCGAGGCGGCTGGTACCATGCCTGTCTCTGGATGGGGGTACTAACAGCGAATGCCGGAGCAGGAGAGGAGAGTGAAGTTGGACTCAGATGTAGTTGAGAGCTAGAATCGAAATCTGTCTGAATGTGCAGATTTCTCGGGCTATGAGGCTGGGTCCGGGATGGGGAAAGCGACTGTGCTGGATCTTGTGACTGAAGCCGTAACTGAGAAGGAGGTTGGGATGGTTGAGATAGTACATGGAGCAAAGGCCAATTGTTGCTAGTTAAAGTGGATCCCTGCGAGCTGCCTGCCTCTGCCACGATCGTATTAGCTGGATCCACTGCTTCTCCGTCGTAGTCCTGTGTACCAAATAGAGGATCACCATCTGCCTCCACAACATTCTCTATGAGGCAGCCACGTTGATCATCTTCGACGCTCTGGGTGAGTTGCCTTTCCACAGAGGGTTGCGAATCAGAGGACGGCTGAGAATCCTGCGACAGAACCTTAGATTCTTGAGAACCCTGAGATTGAATGCTATCTTTTGGCAGATAAGTGCTTGGTCTAGACACAAAACCTGACCCGCTTTCATCCTGTGCCTTTCTCTTTCTGCTGTTCGTAGCATTTTCCACCAAAGAATTAAATGGAGGCGAGTCTGGGTTTACAGGCGACAAGGATCTAGCAGAGGTTGCCTGAGAAGACATGGCTCCAAACATTGGTGTAGCAAACACATCGCCGCGAGTATAGTTAGTGTGTGCTTGTGAGCTGACTTGGGGCGGAGTCGGGCTCAAACGAGAGGAAAGCGACTCTGCGGGTAGCTCAATGCATTGAGAAACATTATCCAACGGAGCCGTAGAAATTTCTTGTTCTAGGGAGGAATGAACATCGTCAGGTTCTGGTGACTGTACCGGAGTAAAGGAAGGAGAGCTGGAAGCAGGCGGCGAAGGAAGAGACGACGACGGCCCCTTATGCTGAGAGCGTGAGGCATCTGTAAAGGCGCATTTAGTCAGTAAAAAGCTACATGGAATCAATATCAACTCGTAATCATCAAGATCTCTTTTCATGTATAGGATCCCCAGTAGCTGAGCACAAATAGAAAGGACCGTACCTTGTTTGCTGGTGTCACGAACTCTCTCTGCCTCCAACTTTTGCGACTCCAAACTTTCCAAGTGCATTCTACTAACAGCAGAAAGACTCCGACTGGAGCCAATACCCTCTTCTGCTCGCTTCAGAAGAGGTATCTCGCTCCTTTTGACGGGGACGGCACGTCGAACATGATCATGTACGACATGATGAACAAGTTCGGCGTTGGTCGCGAATATATCACGGCACCAGCTCCATCTGCATCCGTGCACCTGATAAGAAGACGCGGCCTGTGAATAAGGCATGGAGGGTGCTGAGGATCCCGACATTGGGTCTGTCTGTGACATTACCAAATGCGACGGATCATTAATAAAAGCAGGGACGAGAACTGAGCTGGGATATGCGAATGTCTGAGAGTATCAGTACAAAAGATCTACGCCGTCCGCAAGTTGAAGGACCGGATGCAGCCAGATGCTCAGCAAGGCGGAAGACGTCAGATTTTTATGAAGGAAACACTAAGAACGATTTTGTTCACGCGTCAGGCACGCGTGTGTGGTTGTGCTTATTCTCGAAGCTCTTGCCGCAAATATCATCCATCGCTGGTGGTCATCATGATTCCACTGGTGCCAACATGGATTGCTCAGCTATAACTCTCAGCGTCAACTGCTTCTCCAGACATGTCGACACCTCCTGTATTCGATGAAAAGGCACCTCTCTTGTACCTTGGCCTTCCCTTGGATTACGCGCCGTCTCCAAAAACGGATACCATTACATTCCTAACGAAGCATCTGTCGCAACTGCCTCCTCATCTGCTACTCTATTTCAGCTATATTATCAATCCAAAGCAGAGAACAGCAGTCACTCCTATTCGCAATCGACGGCTTAAATATACGCAGAATAATCCTCCGGAACTTAGATATGATGCTGCTCGAAACACTTGGCCCACACTATGGCAGGGTCGTGAGCGCCGCAGGATAGATGCCGGTAATGAGGAGAAGGAATGGGCACAGGGCAATTTCCTCCAAGGTTCGACGCAACATATCGGGAAGCTAGGTAATCTCTTGGGCGAATATGAAGAGGAGAGAGAGGCTGAACGTGCGCGAATGCTTCGGAGAGAACGGGCAGCTATGGAGTTCGTTCCTGAAGAAGATGAGAGCTCCAGCGACGAAGAGGATGAAGTTCCTATCCAAGCTCTTGAAATCGAGTCTGAAGAGGAATCAAAGGCTTCTTTTGAGCGCCTCATTCGAGAGCGTTTCATCTATGGTCTACTTGAGGTCAGAACTATCCGTCTCCCCTCTCACCTAGGATTCTGACATTGATGGTATGATAGGATGTGGACTACGACAAAGTTGACTGGGACGAATCCTTGGATGTTGAAGATGACAGAGAGTCTGAAGATCGATGGTTTGATGAAGATGACGAGGACTGAAGGGGTTCTTGTCTCTTGAAGTTGTGTAGTGCGCATACAGTATACCAAGCTACTTCGTTTCTTACAAGCGTGTTGTCAGCTTATGCCTACGATGCACCATATATACGACGGAAGGCATGCAGCTGCTTTGATTATCGTTGGATACCATACTTCGTCTGCGTAGGTTCGTTGAACAGCTTGGCAATGGCTGAACCAGTAGCGAGCTTTTGGATCATTTTGGCATTTTAATCCCATGCTTAATTTAATAATATCGCTACTATCTTCAAGTTTAGTAATAGGCAGCTACAGCCCAATAATATTACATTGAATCCGTTGAATAGCCGTCTTGAAATAACACCGATGAGACGGTTAAGTCTGCTATCTAGGTGACAAACGAGTGAAGAAGTACAAGTAAAATACATAAGCTTATATGTAAAATATGTAGCCATTATTTACAGAATACAGAATACGAATGAAGAGTAATACGGAAGCCAGCGTCCGTCTACAAATCGATACTACCTGTAACGGTCCGACGTTAGCCGGACTTCCGGTGGGGCTGGCATCAAGTTCGTATTTCCAACACTGAGTGGATCCAATGGTGCCCTAATGAATGAATTGCAATGTGCAGGCACATTCTTGTTGCGCATAGTGTGACAATGTGACATCACACATCCAACCCGGTTCTGCTTGCCCTCATTCATCTGACACACCTTAAGCCCACCCTAAATGCTGTCGATCGCGAATCCGTCCAGCAACGCGTCGAGTCTTCACCAACGCGGTGTAAATCCAGAAGACCTGACTTCTCGAGATGCTCATAAGCCTCACAAGAAGAAGAAGAAACGACGCCGAGAAGAGGATGTTGAGGAGCAGGTGGGCGAAGAACTGAAGAAGAAGAAAAAACGAAAAACCCATGACACTGAACAGCAGTTAGTGGAGCTCGAGCAGCCTGCTTTTGAAGCACCAACCGAGGCTGTTGCTGAGCTCGAGGCCCTTCCGAAAAAGAAGAAGTCCAAAAAGAAGAATAAAGACAAAGGAGTGGCTGCATTTCAGTCTCAGCCTACCCCAGTCGATCCGAATGCGCAAGCAAGTGCCTTGCTTTCTGCCATCGTCGCCGCTGCCGCAGGAACTCCTGATGTCGTTTCTCAGCAGCATATGCAGATGTCGCCTCACTTCAATCCCCATCTGCCTCCCCATCAGCAACCCCACCTCATGTCATACCCCAGTATGCCGCCATATGGGTTTGGCGCTCCTCCGCCTTTTCACCAAAGCGGGTCGCAGGCATTCCCTCCTATGGGTCTCCCTTTCTCTGAATTGTCGTTCGGGTCCAATGATGACGTACTTCGTGCTTTGCAAGACTTAGACATGTCTAAAATTGCGAATGTGTTGAAAACATTAGGCGACGCCGCCGCTGCCGCAAATATTCCAAGCTATGGACCACCGTCATCTGGGTTTATTGTCCCTCCTCTGCCCGAGCAAGCGCATCCCACAGCATTGGGCCAAATACCAGTCGGCGCAAACGACATTCTGGGATTCCCGGCAACAGAATCAAATGTCTCGACACACCATCGCAGAACCATTGATATGAGTCTGCCCGGAAACGAGCAGCATACAAGTCCAGATCATGCGCATTTACTTGCAAATAAGTGGATGAGCGCGGGCAAATTGGCAGAACTTGTTACAACACAGGGTAAGTGAAGCTGTATCTACCTTGGCATGCTGATGCTGAAACATAAATAGGTCTGGTTTACAAGAAAGGAAAATTTTCGGCGATTGAGGAACAACAGCTTAAGGCAGCCATGGATAACTACCGGACTGTACGTACATGTTCTTTTTAAACCGTTATATATCTTGACATAAACGTTTAGGGACGGAATATGACTGAAGAACAGTTGCAAGACGTCATCTTCCCGAAAAATGAGAAGAATAAAGACAATGTATTTTGGTCTGAACTGAGTATGCCGCTATACGCGTCTTCGAATCCCTATCCCTAATGAATTGACTTCATTTTGTAGCTATGGCTGTTCCCCAGCGGCCCATAATTGCTGTGTATCATCATGTTCGTCGAGTTTATCATCACATGAAACCACAAGGGGCTTGGACTCCCGAGGAAGATGCCGTTCTGAAACAGTGAATACCATCCTTTTCCATTTCGTTCTACTCATTCAACGTTTTTTGCAGAGCTGTTGCGGACATCGGTCAGCACTGGGAGAAGGTTAGCGTAAGAGTTGGCCGAAGATCGGCAGATTGTCGTGATAGGTATCGTAATCATATTGAGGGAAGAGAAAAGCGCATTGCTGGTAAGCACTTTCGCTTAGCCTAAGGAATGATAAAACCTTATGGTCTGTATCAGGTCCTTGGTCGAAAGAGGAGGAAGAAAGACTCACAAAAATTGTGACCGACATGACCGTTAATCAAGGAAAGGATATTGACAATGATGTTTTCTGGGGTAAAGTCAGTAAACTCATGGACGGTACGCGTGGACGCCAACAATGTCGGATCAAATGGCACGTATTATATTGCGCATCATTGGGAATCGAGAGTTTATGCCATCTTGCAGGACGGACGCTTTGAGCAAAACGGTCAAAAATGAAGGACACAAACCAAGATGGAGTCAACAAGATGCATTCATTCTTGTCCACAAGTAAGTTCGTCGAACACGATCCAAGATACTTTTAGCTGATATCTCTGCAGAATTGACTCACTCAACGTTCGTGATGATACCGAGATAGATTGGAAAACGCTGTCCGACCCTGATTGGAACTTATGGAGTGCTCATACTCTTCAACGACGATGGTTAACGATGAAGAAAAGCATTAAAGGATTCGAGGATATGACCCATCAAGGTCAGTTGGTATAGTTTTTCCCTCATCACAAGATTCATGCTCATGTTGGTTTTTTTTAACGCTGCAGAGATTATGGATATTCTACGAGTCAAGAAGGCTCATTTGCCGCCTCCTAGGCCCCCCAGTGCCCCCAAGGCTCGAAAGCGGAAGGAACGTAAAGTCACTAGCGCAGCGGCTGTCACAGATGCAATCGAAGGCAGTGGGCATGGCGAAAGCTCGCGATCTGCAGCACTTCCATCTGACGACGACTCAGATTCTGACAGTGATAGCACTACTGAGTCCGACGACTAGCTCGGCGTTGGGTTTTATTTAGCTCTTACATGAAGCGGACTTCAGCCCGCAAAATTCTGTGTTGATGTTTTATGAAATAGGATAAAATTTACTGTCCGTTCTGTCAGTATTACTGCGAGAGAGAGGTCCAAGAAGGCTTGGTACTGACGCGTTGTCACACGACGCGACGCGTTATCGTTTCCACGTGCTGTGACGTTGATTCGGCCGAAAACGCGTTTCCCTTGCGGGACTTGCTTCCAGCCATAAGCGGGCCGAGGAACGTCACTGTACACCCGGCCTTCGTACACTTTTAATAGTAAACATGCACTCTGCACGCATGGTCACCGTGGTGGACACCACCAACTCCCAAACCTTTACCCGATTCTGGGATCACTTCAGGTTCCACTGCGGGTCCCAGGACAGTTGATTCTCCGTTCCTCTCACCATCATCATTCATGTCTAACAAACAGCGTCTCCAAGACGCCGAGCCTTTCTTTGAAGTCCGTCCACGACGTCGAGCGATCCGCATTTCGGTGCTCACATTGGCTATCTCAGCTGTCACGACTTTCAGCGTTCTTTCAACAGTACTTTTTTCTGACTTTTCTGGGCTCGGATCTTTCCCTTTTTTCTCTCAGATTCAGCGTGTGCCTATCAATGCCCAGGAAATACTCTCTCGATGTGCAGCGTTAAAGACTGTTCCAGCCCCAAGTCAAGAATTTTTCAGTCGCGAGGTGTCGGACAGGTTTGAATCCGGAACAAATGCCACTCTAATTCGGAACTGCACGATCTTCACTGGAGAAAATAACGGCACTGTTGTTATTCATGGCGACATCCTGCTTGACAAAGGAATCGTCAAAGCGATAGGGAAGATTTCTCAACGTGTAATTGACAACACCCCCAACTTGACTACTGTTGAAGCAAAAGGCGCTTGGGTGACTCCGGGTTTAGGTAAGCAGCATTTTTTCATGTATTCCCTATTCCTTAATGCTCATCATGTTTCAAAGTCGATTTACATTCGCACCTCGGGCTTCTGAGTGCGCCTATCTTAGGTGGTTGGTGTTCCCATACATAATGCACATTTTCTTGAAACACATTTTCTAACAGGTGCTTTCGACGTCAATTCCCCAAATGGCCCTATCTTGCCCTGGCTGAGGAGTATTGATGGGCTCAATACTCACGACGATGCCTATGAATTATCCATTGCAGGAGGAGTCACATCTGCGCAGATACTTCCAGGAAGTGGTAATGCGATTGGTCAGACCCACTTCCTACCGTGATAAATCTGCAAGATTAACTGGATTATTTAAATTTTTAGGTGGACAAGCATTCATGATTAAGCTTAGAAAAACGTCGGAGCGATCACCATCATCCATGGTAGTTGATCCTCCCCATAGTCTCAACGGAACAGGATTCGACGCTTATTCGCCGTCCCGATGGCGCCATATGAAGTTGGTTATTTCTCTTTATTTCTCGTTCTCAGATGTCACTTAAGTTATCATTTTCTTTGCTAGACAAGCCTGCGGAGAAAATCTCAGAACCTATGGGACTCGCATGGATTCAATGTGGTCATTCCGGTCAGCATATAACGAAGCACGCAAGGTTAAGAACTTACAAGACGAATACTGCGCAAAAGCCGATGCCGGGTTATGGGAATCCTTAAGTGGGCCATTCCCGGAAAGCTACCAGTGGGAGATGTTAGTTGATGTCCTTCGGGGGAAAGTAAAGGTATTAGCTTGCTGCATGAAAGTTGCTCGTATATTATTACTCAGACTCCCTACAGATATCCAACCATTGCTATGAAGCTGTGGATCTAGACGACATCGTTCGAGTATGTCCTCATAAAGTGAAGTATCGAGAACATCTGCTCACTGCCATGTTCTGCAGTTGACAAACGAGTTCCAATTTCCTCTCGCTTCTTTCCATCATGCCTCAGAAGCATATCTTGTTCCCGAAGTACTGAAACGAACGTAAGGCTGTTGTATTTTCGACTGAAATTGTGCTGACTGAGCCATAGATGGGGAGGCACGCCTGCAATCGCCATCTTCGCGACAAATCACCGGTGCGAAGTAATGCTCTCTTCTATATAAGCTCACGGTCTTAAAAAGTCTCTTCAGCTACAAGCGTGAGGCATTCCGGGGTTCAGAATTTGCGGGCCGCATTCTTGCAGACGATGGCATCCCAGTGGTTATGAAGGTATCGAAGACTACTTTATTGTTGAAGGAAAATAAGCTAATTCAATTAACAAATTCAGACTGACCATCCGGTGATCAATTCCCGGTATCTCATATACGAAGCGCAGCAGGCGCACTACTTCAGTCTACCTCCTCAGCTGGCGTTGGCGTCTGTGACCTCTACTCCAGCTATCGCTGCAGGTCTTTCTCATCGGATCGGGTTCTTGAGAGAAGGATCGGATGCGGATGTCGTCATGTGGGACTCGCATCCCCTTCAGCTGGGAGCAACGCCTATCAAGGTGTGGATTGATGGGATAATTCAGATCCCCGTAGCGGCCAAAACAGAGGACAGCGATGATCATATCGTCGTAGGAAAGGGGAAGGAAGGGGAGGAATGGAGGGAAGTACCTAAGGTGCCGAACTGGGATAAAGAAAGGAACGCGACACTCAAGTGGGATGGATTGCCGCCCTTGGCCGGTAGAAAGGTTGGAGACAGGGTGCTATTCACTAACGTGAAACAGGTGCTGCAGAGGAACGCAGACGGTGCTATTGAGCAGGTATTTTCAGCACAGTCCGATGAAGAGCAGGGGATGGTGTTGGTTGAAAGTGGCCGGATGGTTTGCGTAAACGCGTCCTGCGGGGATGTGACAGGAGACGTCGACGTCGTGGATATCCATAGAGGTTCAATCTCTCCTGGAATAATGACATATGGATCGCCGCTGGGTCTTGAAGAAATCAGAGGAGAACCATCCACACAAGACGGTGAAACACACGATGCTTTGCAGCGCAATATTCCTAAAATTCTTGACGATACTGGTGGGGTGTTGAGAGCCGTGGATGGTCTCATGTTCACTACAAGGAACGCGTTGTAAGCTGCCATTTGCTTCTGCCATTTACTGAGCTGACAGGTATTCTTACAGGACAGCATATCGCTCCGGTGTAACGCTGGCAACATCATCTCTGTCTAAGCCAGTTTTCCTGTTCGCCTCGGGTGCCCATCTGATTTCAGGCCTTTCTACGACATTCCGCACTGGGTCGTCACATGCGATGGAGCGCGGGGCCATCATACAGGATGTGGCTGCTCTTCATGTGGTTGTGGGCAAAGCGCATCCCGTCTTTTCAGCGGGTGCCGTCAGCGTGAGTACCCAGATCGCAACGCTGAGAAGGCTGCTGTACGGCTGGGAGTCGACAGAGAAGGAGACAGGATTATGGTTCAAGAGAGCCGCCGAGGTACGAAAGACATTCGCCGTAAGCGCCATGCACTGACCACATGACATTCAGGGTGTCGTTCCGCTGGTGGTCGAAGTCGACAGTGCAGACATCATGGCTTCTCTGCTAATTTTGAAATCAGAAATAGAGAACAACATTGGATCGCGAATGCGGATGGTGTTCAGTGGTGCCGCCGAGGCACACCTCTTGGCAAATGAGATAGGAAGTGCTAACGTTGGCGTCATTCTGAGTCCAGTCCGGCCATTCCCTACCGTATGGGACCAACGCAGGATGTGAGTGCCTCGTGCCTCACCACCTTGCGGCAAGCAGTGCTGATCTATCGTGATAATAGTCTACCAGGTCCACCGCTCACGAATGATACAGCGCTAGTGAAGCTCCTTGAAGCCGGTGTGATCGTAGGACTCGGTGTTCACGAAGCCTGGCAAGCACGCAATACACGGTTCGATTTGCAATGGGTGCGGTTTACCGTGTTTTCTTAGTGCTTAAGTTGTTCATAATTTTGCAGGCAGTGTTGGAGTCCAATGGCCGAGTAAGTGAGCGCCAGGCGTACGCAATGGCCACATCGGATCTGGAGAGCCTACTTGGTGTCCGCAGCGTGGACGGAGAATCAGCCGACCTAGTCGCGTTTGACAGAGGCACTATATTTGATTTGTCCAGCAAAGTGGTTGCGGTAATTTCTCCGGGCCGTGCGACGGTGGACCTTTTCTGAAGGACTGCTTATCGATACTTTTCAATCGTGGAGCATAGTTCTTGGTCGTTGCCATTTAGTATATATTCTTGCTTGCGGCCCGGCTTGTAGGCCTCGGGGCTCGACCTCATTCACGTAAATACACGTTATACAACGCCAAGGAGGGCAGCACCACTCTTGATTCCTCTGCCTCGTGCTGCGGCTAGACTGATGCCCAAGCAACTCAGAAGAAAGCCTGCAAATCTGGAGCGAGAAGAACATTGGATGGAGCAGCGGACAGGGTGACATGAAAAACTGACCGAAAGAAGGCGACGCGTGATATGGAGCGCTCCTCGTGTGGGGTGCGCGACGAAGCAAAAATGGAGCGCAGCACAGCGGGTGTGACAGGGATGCGCCGGCTGTCGTCCGATGGAGGCTGCTGGAGTGCACTGTGGGATGGGCGCACCGTCGATGAGGTGGACGCTGAGGAGGACATTGGTGATTGGCGGCAGGAGCAGAGCGGCGGCGATTGACTGAGGCGGCGGCCATAAATAGCTGTACATCCGATGGTTGCCAGCTTAGTTTGTTCAAGCAGGTGTTCCTCAGGAAGCGATTCTCCGCTCGAATCACACCCCATCCCCTTCTATCAATTTTGTATGTCTAGACTCCCATGTATGGTGTAAACTAAGGACCTAGACTGACCTAGACGTGCTTTCCATCATTAGCGCACCAATAAGCATTCATCAGCCAGCTTTTTTGTACTTTATTTCACTGCTCAAGGCCAGCGGCGCCAATGCTCCTCGATGCTGCTGACTCCTCCGAGTCGGCTTCTTTTCATGAGGACATGATCAAGATTATCGACCGTTTGCCCACTGAAGAAGAATACCGCCGTGTCCGCCATCTCATTATACACCAGCCAGCCCAGAATATTACAGATGACCAGCTAGCAACGGCCCTGGCCTCTTGTCCTCACTTAGAAACCGTCGTGCTGTCCGGCGTGCCAGACACGACCGATAGAACCGTTGTTTTACTCGCTGAAAACGCTGTCAACCTCCAAGGAATTAATTTATCTGGTTGTACCCAGGTCACAGACGTCGGCGTTCTCGATGTCATCAACAAGTCTCTTCCTCTCCAGTGGATCCAGTTGAATGGCGTGGTGGGCCTCACGGACCCCTCCATATCTGCCATTGCCAAAACATGCTCACGTCTCGTAGAACTTGAATTGTGTGAGTTGCCCTTACTCACGCCACTCGCTGTCCGGGACGTATGGTCCTTTTCCAGGTTAGCACGCCACCTCTTCCAATCATCCATCGAATATCTAAACTCAAAAAATATTTTTTCCCCAGAAAACTACGTACCCTGCGTCTAGCGCACTGCCCACACCTAACCGACAAGGCGTTTCCTTCGTCTCTGGCTTCTAACTTCTCTCCTGATCCGGAGGGCGAGAAGCCGCTCCCCCATAGGCCTATCACCTGGCTCGAGGAGCTTCCCCCACTAATCCTCCGGCATTCCGCAGAGAACCTACGGGTGCTGGATCTCACAGCATGCAAGAACCTCACCGATGAGGCTATTGAGGGCATCACGTCGCATGCGCCGAGGATACAGACCTTCATCTTGTCTGGCTGCTCGCAGCTTACCGACCGCGCTATCGAAAGCATCTGCAAGCTGCGCGAGCATCTCGACGTGCTGATGCTGGCGCACGTCGCGAACATTACGGACCGTGCGGTGGTCAAGCTCGCCCGCGCCTGCGTTAACCTCAGGTGTGTGGATGTGGCGTGTGAGTGCTCTTCTTGCCCCGCAGATATGTTTCCCTTTATACGCACACGTCACTAATTTACCTTTTCTCCTGCGCAAACAAGTTTGCCGCAACCTTACCGATATGTCCGTCTTCGAATTGGCTGGACTGAGCAGTCTGCGGCGCTTGAGCTTGGTCAGGGTGCATAAGCTCACCGATATTGCGGTCTTCGCGTTGGCGGAACATGCCACCGCGCTGGAGCGACTTCACCTCTCGTACTGCGATCACCTTTCTCTCGACGCGCTCCATCTCCTCCTGAGGAAGTTGGAACAGCTGCAGCATTTTACCGCCACCGGGATACCGTCCTTCCGGAGAAAAGGCATCCATCGTTTCTCAGAAGCGCCTCCCCCTGTACGTGCCCCAACTTTTATACTGAATGCCAAGCGCCTCTATTCTCACGAGCACGTAGAATTGTGATCCTGACCAACAAGCTGCATATCGTGTATTCAATGGAGAGAATGTTGCGCTGCTCCGAAGATTCTTGGACAAAGAAGATAAGCGCCGGCGGGAGGCGGAAGCGAAGAATATCCCATTCACATCTCGTTCGGACGATAAACTCGACCTCTATTAGACTGGTGTAGCATATTTGCCATTACCTACGCCTTTATCGGCGTTGTGGGACATGGACAGGTCATATTTTTGTTTCTTTTTTTGGGATTTTGGTCGTCGAGATACGCCGGGACGAATGGTATGTGTGCTACCCCTTTTGCAGTCGCTTTCGAATATGATTAACAGACCGCAAATCCTGCTAGTTATACCTCTTTAATTTTATACCCGATCCTTGCCTATAATATACACGACTTGGATGCCTTCTAATGCGTCGAAGTGCGCTTCGCGGTCAGGAGAGCGGCGCAAACGTTCGAGAAACGCGTGCGGACTGTAATAGCTTGCACGACAAGGAGGAAATGTGACTACAGGGGTACGTGGCGGCCACAGAGGAAATACATCGCCAGCTGCTGCCAGCTGGACGCGTTCATCGATGTGCGTTATTCCCATTCCCAGAGCAAATGCTGATAAGGAAGAGATATGTATGATAACACGAGTGCAACAACTTCATCGGCCGGCGACTCTTGCGAATCTTGCTTGAAGGGAGCTGTATATACGAGATATAAATGTGCTGTGTTGATACGGATTGTATAGGTGGGCACTTCCGCTCCCCAGATGGGACAGTTTGATCAGTCGGTGTTGAGAAGGAATAGATACTGGCGATCAAAGAGCGGTGGTCAGGAGGCCGAGGAAGACGAAATGGAACTCCAGAACTGCGACGAGAAACGAGTGACAGGAATAATTAATAGAAAGATGATGTGCTTTCTCCCTGGGACGATCCAAGGTGGGTATCCTCCCCAGAACACAGTGCGGCGGACCGCGGGGGCCAAAAGCATAGTGGACATCTGACAGTGAGAGCGAGTGTTGCCGAGAGCAAAGTGAGAGGCGCAGAAATGTTTCCCAGACACGTTCGTGATTAACGATCCGAGTATGCTCCAAATAGGATAGATTTTATGGGTATCGATATCGATGCAGAGTCAGTTTTACATTGTCGAGGGTCCGGCGGCAATGCTGAAAATGGAAGGTGAGCAGAGTGAATACGCGGGCCGGACGGCGGAGGAAGGTCGCATCTGGACACACGAAGGTACGTTTCCCCGAGTCGCAGAAGAATGGAGTGTGGGGAGTAGATAATGGTGAGGTGCCGTTATGCTCATCGATGAGGGATGCCGTGGTTGGTCGTGAGGAGGACGTCAAGTGTCTGGCGAGAATGAAAGGAGGATCTCCGCGAAGGATCTCGGGAGGGCATTAGTGGATGATGCCATTGAGATAGCGACGTGCGCGCTAAGCGAGTCGGTTAGTTGTTGGAATCTGGTGGTTCAATCTGGATTATGAATTATGCCAGTGAGAATGCCTCTTCTCTGCGATTAAGGGGCTGGGACTCCCCGCTCTTCTTATTCTCCCATCCGCTCGTTCACTCTTTCTATTTCGCTGCTTCGTCTGCTCTGCTTCGCCTGCCCTGCTCTCCCTTTTCCCTGGCGCCCGCCGCTGACCCATCGTTCCGTCAAAAACGCACTAGCACCTGCTAGCAGTCAGGCTCTCTTGCTCGCCTTGCCTCAAGTCGCGTGCGGCCAGCAGTGCTGCTTTCTCTCCGAGTAGAGCGCGTGTCCACCGACTCCCCCACGCCCCTAAACACGACGCTCGCATTTTCTGTCGTGTTAGGTCTCGTACGTGTTTTACCCCTTTTCTCCATTCACCTTTAAACCGCCATGGCTCACTCGCACGTCCCTCCCCCCCCATGCGCTGGCTTCCATTCGTCTCGCAGCTCGGCCCTCCCCCCGTCGCCGACGCCCCCGGAATGGAAGCCTCGCCTTCCTCTCTGCACTTGATCTCGTCTTTATGCTCCCACAACCATCCCGCCATCCCGCGCAGAGCGTCAACCACCCTGCTGTTCGAGCGCAAGAGCCCCAGATCCTCCGGGCCTGTCCCCTGCCAGGGGTTCAAAGAGGAGTACCCCTCTGATCACGTCACCCCCATGCCCAAGTCCCCCCCCTCCGAGCACTGCGCTACAAAAACTCGCTCTATTTGCAGCTTCACCCCACTCGCATCAATAGCCGCATCTCCGGTCTGTACCCCAGCCTCGATCCTCTCTAATCCTGCGCCGTGCAATTCGGCTTCTGAGCCATCTCCTTCCGGCGCGGAGGAGCACCTTACAAATGAACGTATAACGCCCCCTACCACTACTTGTTTGCATCTGGTCGACAGGCTCTCCCCCCCAGCACGGACGGCAACGCCACCCACACCAACGCTGAGACCTGTCCGACGGTCAGCCACCTGCTTATCTAGGCGGTCATCTTCCCCCTTCACCACGTTCGCCTCGTTCCCGGCCTCGATGTCTCCGCATGCTCTCTACCGACCGGACAACCACCTAAAGCGCGGCACCTCTGTGCCCGACATGTATCAAGTCTCCTCTGAACCGTTTCCTTGTCCCAAAAGGGCGCGCACGAGCCCAAATCTGAATGCTCTCCCACTTGCCGCGATGCTTTCACCCCCGTCTTCGTTCAAGATGATCGACGAGCCTCCAGAAGAGGAGGAGCCCATGCGTGTCGAGCGGCCATCCACCCCACCGCCTCCCACACACAAAACCACCCCGAGTGCAGGTGATATCCATTTCCCAGAGAAAACCAAGGACACCATCCGGAGATTCCATGCGTTGAAGGAGCTGTTAGCTACGGAGGTAGCCTATCTTATGGACCAGAGGGCTTTCGTCACGGTGTGTATCTACTCTGTTTCCTGTACACTGTATGCTCTGACACATGCACAGATTTATCTCCGAAACCTCCCAACGCTCGCGACCCGCTCACCCACGACCAGCTCCTCCTTCCGCGCATCCATGTCGTTCACCGCCGGGCCCTGGATGAACTCGTATGCCCAGTTGCAAGCTGCGCCGTCGCCGTTCCTGTCCTCCTCTGACGTCCACGGGATGTCATCTAGTGTCTCGACGCCCATCCGGGAATCCTCGCGCCCCCCGCGGTATCTACTATCGACGGTCGAAATTGATTCTCTGACGCGGAATGCGGAGGATATTCTGCAGTTGCATGAGCAATTCGTGAGTGACCTGCGCGCGGTGTTGTTACCTCTTGGGATTACGTTGGAGCCGTGCGAAAGCGTAGAGGCATTGGGTGCGCCACAGGAAGAGGGGATTGAAAATATCGATGCTGCGATCCGTGCTGTTGCGACGTTGTTCATTGCACAGGTTTGTCATTACGTTGTTGCCCTGCAAGTGTACCTAACTAGCTTCATTGGAATGAAGGCCCCTAGGTTTAGCGTGTATCAGTCATTTTGCGCCGGCCACCCCGAGGCGGATTTCATAGTTCGGAAGACGATGGACCAGCACACCGCCGTCTGGGAAGCATTCGAGCAACGGTGCGCAGGGATGATCTCAGAGGGGCTCGTATCCAACGCAACGTCCGCCGATCCCCTGGCTCCCCAGAGGGAGCTGTCTCAGGAGCGATCTGCACCCCCCTCCCGTTCCTCGAGCTTAGTCGATCGGCGACGGGCCATATCCCTTACGTCATCCGATGCTACCCTTCGTCCCCTCCGCCGCCGCACGAGCGTTGTCCTGCGCGACGAGTCCGCCGCCGCCTCCTCGATGACGGACGGACGGCGCGACAGCCACTATCGGCCCGCGCGCCGCATCGGCCTCATGGACTACATGATGAAGCCTATTCAGCGGATCTGCCGGTACCCGCTCCTCCTCGAGCAGCTCACGAGCAAGACGACGCCGCTGCGGACCGTGCGCGGCTTTGTGCCGCTGTTCGAGGTCGATGTGCTTGCAGAAAGGGCGGTGCAGGCGATGAAGGACGTCGCGGCGGCGGTAGACGAGGCACAGCACAAGCAGAATATCGCTACGCAGTCGTCGTTGATTATTTCGCGCATATTTCTCACAGGGGCGCTCCTCATGCAGTCGTCGCCGCGCAATCCCTTACTGCAGCCGCTGACTACGAGTTTTTTCTCGTCGCTTGGCAGTTGTGTGCTCGCTGGCTCTCTCGATGTCCTCCATAATCATGCTCTGAAGCCTCTCGGGTCTAGTTCGCCTGCCACTGCCAAGTACCTAGGGGCCTTTCTTTACCCTGGTGGCTACCTCATCCTGACGAAGGTCTCCAAAGGCAAAAAGTACGAACCTAAGCACTGGTTCGCGCTTTCTGACTTTGAAACTGTCGACGTCGAGGATGATGATGGTAGGATATTTATTTATTTATTTATTTATTGCACGGCCTTTAACGTTCCTTTTTGCAGCCATGTTAGCATTCTCTTTTCGGCTGTCCAATGCAGAACAGGATTACGAATTGGGCGCAGCATGCCAGGGAGAAAAGGAGGCCTGGTTGAATGCGATTCGCGAGGCGAAGGAGCTACCTCCGAGTTGGATCAACGAACCGACCCCTAGTTTCAAGCTTGATGGGAAAGGGGATCTTATCCCATCCGCTGCTGA